>JABCKB010001404.1:0-11189 GCA_013184455.1 Fusarium continuum
TCTTGTGTCACCCACAGGGTTGGGTTTTCGAATAATGATACCAGACCAGGCAAGTTGCTGCCATTCGCTCGTAATGTGGCGATACCAGGGGCACATTGTTCCATGATGGCGTCCCAACCAATGAATGACGTCGCCGGCTCTGAGAGGCCTCACAGCTTCAGTGCAAGCTCACCGCACGAATTTAAGCGCCGACAGACGCCCACCTCTTTGGTGAGAATGGGGTGTCTTTGCATCCAACGTCACACCTGTCTTCAAATCAATCGCCTGCAACAGCCGCCGAACAATCACACATCGCATTGTCGTTGCCGCGCACCGCGCTTGTCGTTGGCGGGACCAAGGTTCTGCTGGTGCTGGTACTGTCATAAGCTAAACATAAACCTGACCCCTCCATCTTGTCTCGCCTCTGCGACTTTCCAAGTTCCAGGATTCCAGGACCTCTCCCCTTTTCTTGTCTTGTACTCGTTGACCTAAACTTGTTCTTCCTCTTTATTTGATAATTCCGAGATTGTATCGTTTTCTTTCAGCCAAGACCGGATTCCAGCAAACATGTCTTCTGGACATAATGTAAGTGAGAAGATAGCCCAGGCGCATCATGGCATCTGCCCATGACGCCCGCCCTTTGCCGCCCACTTCCACACTAACAAATTTCTGCTCAGGATCCGAAGCTTCTCTACGCTGTAGAGGGCATTAATGCCTATCACATCTCTAATGGCAAAGAGAAATCTCTTACCCCTTCGGGGCCACAGACCCTGTCACTTCTCATGGTCCCGACTTCGTCTGGCTTTGTTGAGCCTTCGGGAGCTGGTTCTGATGGCGAAGAGGACTTCTATCTTCACTTACACCTCCCTCCCGAGCTTGACTTACCTCTACCTGCTACGACCCAAATCTACCATCAACCGCCCACAAGCTATTTGATCCCTCGCTGGGATCTTGGCCCCGACAGCGGCGCCTTTACCCGCATCGAATTCCCACCCACCAACTACAGAGAGGGCGTTCAGGAGGACGTCGACACTTTTGAGACTATTCTTGCCCAATGCACTGCATTCCTCGAACGAGCACCTCCACCCCAACCGCCACGACCCTCCGAAAAAGCTCAAGCAAAGGCACGCGAAGCCGCCGGAGAGCAGCTTCCCGCTTACAACCCGGCTGATTACAATCCTGGAGAGGGTTATGTTCAGGGAAGCCACAGCTCACACAATGGGGGCCGAATCGTGCTTATCGATGAGGAAGATGGCAGCGTGCTTGGAGAGTTGACCGATAGTTACCAGGTGGTAGAAGACAGCAAAATCCGACCCGGTTCCAAAGGTATGAACCTCATACTGCGTAGTGATCCGTTTTGAGTTGCTAACAGTCATGCAGAGCCCGTCGAGATCGCCCTTCCTACCGATGGTGGCCAGAACATCTCTGTGCAGCCTGTTTCGCAGCCCTGGGCTGAGATGGACATGCACCCTGCGTACAAAAAGTCAGCTCTTGTGAGCAGCGCAAACAAGGCTTCCCGTCTCATTGTTACAACGTCCGACGTCGTCTCCAGGACACTTCAGAGCCAAGCTGATAGCTTTACGAAGAACACAAAGCCTGTTGCTAAGCCTGTCACATTCGCCCCTACCACACACGAGCACATTCGTCGGATCAACAACTTCTCGACTAAAGCGGCTACATTCTCGGCCAGCACCGTTGGTACTATTGGTAACTTGGCACAGAACTTGGGTGCTACTGTTACCCGTCGCAAAGATGGACGCGCAAGAGGCTATGATAAGGATGGCCGGGCGATCGAGACTTATAAGCCAGGTGTTCTCAATAAGAGCTTGATGGCCTTTAATACTGTTGTTGATGGTATTGAGCAAGCCGGCCGCACTCTGCTTACTGGCACATCATCTAGTGTAACCACCGTGGTTGGCCATCGTTGGGGCGCCGAGGCCGGCGAGGTGTCGCGGAATCTGGGTGGTGGTGTCAAGAACGTCGGACTTGTCTATATTGATGTGACAGGTGTGTCTAGACGTGCCATCCTCAAGAGTGTTGCCAAGGGCATGGTGGTTGGCAAGGTCAAGGGCGGTGGTGAGATTATCGTGGGAGGTACCGACAGCAACCCAGGCCTTGCTACGAGGGAGGGCAATGGTTCGGGAGCGCAAAGCACATATGGCGATAATGCGAGCATTGCTAATGGCTACGACCCCAACGGCAAAAAGCCCGCCCAGGGATATTATTGAACGGTAAAGATATCAGGATAGCGGTTTCATTCGACTTGGTTTTGGTGCGGTTTATCTGAGCTTTATATTGGGTGCTAATACGTATGGGATCAACGATGCATGCTTGAAATCCAATGTACCATTTGAACAGGGGAGAATTGAAATACAGGCCTTGTTGCTTGTTGCTATATCATGTTATGGAATATAAAGAACTTACATACCTTAGAGAAAGCTATAAGTGAGCCAAGGTCCTTGTGATAGCACAGTGTCAATTGTCACACGGACCGTACAATCGCGGGGCAGTAACGGCCATCGCGTCGCGCCTAGTAGAGCTTCACCTCGAATCCCACCAAAATTGTTGTGAATGGCGCGCAATGTTAACGGCCGAATCGTCCCAGAGACACGATATCGGGGACGTCTTCCTATCTGAGCTTGGCTGAATATCGCCCGTTGGCCGTGATAGAGCTCGATCTTCAAGGCTATAAGGTGCTTGAAGAAGTAGAACAACCTCCACATCATTCTGCATTCTACACCAGACGAGCAAGCGCCTCGTTCATGTGCCGTTTCGAGCTGATTGGTGTTATTATAATTACCTTGCGTGATATCGGCGACTGTATCAAATCTAGAAAGGCCCAGAGACGGTGTGTTTCTTGCCATCCCCAAGCTAAGATGCATCACCGCTAATTGTATATTCAAGGTCACCCAAACCAGAACCATGCTCCACGAAATCCTGCTCTCCCTCTCGGGACACCCATCCCCTCTCCTACGAACCGATACCACTCAACCTCATGCGCTATCCGGAGTGTCACCCGCTGAGCGCCAACTCCTCGCCTCAGCCGCCCATCTCAGCGACGTGAACATCAAACTCATCAGCTACACGGCCCAAGTAGCAAACTCGCACCCATCGACCATCTGCCGAGCCGTCGCAACAGCCATAGACTCTATCCACCTGTCTGCCTTTCAGAGAAAGGTTCTCGATGTCGAGGCGAGCATACTACAGGATGACCCGGAGCTGGTCGGAGCGTACAATATTGTGCCTCTGACGGCTGTGGTGGGCGAGTTCAAGGACTGGATCAGGAGGATGGACTGGCTATGGGAGATGGTGCAGTTTATGCTGGCCAAGGACAAGAAGGGCAACTTATGCCACGGGGCACAGCTCATGGATCGTCTACGGCTTGAGTTGCAGAGCGGATATCGGGATGTCCAAGAGACGGCTATGAGTCTTGTAACAGTGGCCGAGACAGCTTGGCTGAAGCAGGTTTCTGCATGGATATTGTATGGCAGGCTTCCGAGCTTCGGAAGTGAAGATTTCTTCGTCCAGAAAGTGGAAGAATCCGACGAGGTTTGTTTTGTTCCTAGTCCTCGCAAAGCGTTTGCTAATAGAAACAGGAGTATATATCGCGATCTAGTCTGCTGCCAGCATTTGTGACACCGGCTACAGCTTCATCTATGCTCTTCATCGGCAAATCACTAAACCATATCAGAGTCAAGAGCAGTGTAGATTCGGGACTTCGTGGCCTTGATCACTTGTCTTCCAAGTTACAAGAACTGTCAAGCCTTTCTTTTCCATTGAAAAGCACCAGCTTCTCGAGAGCCATTATTGCCGTCCGGATATCTCTATCCGAGAACACACTTCAGAAGCTACTTCCGCTGGCCAAGGTGACGGAGATGCTGCAACTCCTGAGAGACTTCTTCCTCCTGGGTCGTGGTGAATTTGCCATGCAGTTGACCCACGAGGCAGATGAGAAGATACGCAGCCGATGGAGGAGAGCAGACAATTTGGCTTACGAGAAGGGTGACAGTCTAAAGAATGTAACAGTCAAGGAGGGTGAGGTTGCAGCAGTTCTCGCCAGGACGTGGGCCGTGTTGGCATCTATGCAGGGCCAGCATGCCGAAGAAGACGAGCAACTGGAACTTGCTCGCGATCTGTTACGGCTCAACCTCACAAAGAGCAAGACAACCACGCCAATGGGTTCTGGGTCTGGCCTCAGTCGTGACGCTGCAAACCTGTTATCTGAATCACCATTCCGCAACCTCCTCTTTTCCGTCCCCTCCCTGCTATCCATACAAATCCCTCCACCGCTGGATATGGTCCTGTCACCATCAGACGTCCAGATATACTCGTGCATCAACGCCTACCTTTTGTCGATGCGCAGGGCACACATCCGACTTACAGATCTGTGGAAGATTACATCTCTGCGACGCCACCATCCAACCTCAAGAGGCGATAGGGAACAAATAATACTCCTTCGAAAACGATGGACAGCCCGCTCGTCATCCATGCGTAGCTCTTGGACAACTGCCAGTGCTGCCATCTTCTTCCTCGCCGAAACAGAGGCCTACCTTCAGACAGAGATCGTAGCTGGACTATGGGAGGGTTTCCATGAGTGGCTGACGGCCAACGACCCCAAACATGGACGATCTCGAGCACCGACACCCACCAAATTCCAAGATGAAACCGGGGATGTTGATGAAGATGATGACGATGATATATGGCTACACAGTGAAAACGGCAAAGCTACGACCCAGAACGATACTCCCAAAACACCAGATTCGACTCTTCCCCAAGATCCTCAAACTCTTTCAACAGCCCATCGCCTCTACCTCCGCACACTCATCCACCGCCTTCTCCTCACTCAACCAAGCTTTACACAACCTCTGTATAACCTTCTTATTCACATCGACCACCTCGTCGCCCATCT
This sequence comes from Fusarium continuum, assembly GCA_013184455.1. Classification (NCBI taxonomy): domain Eukaryota; kingdom Fungi; phylum Ascomycota; class Sordariomycetes; order Hypocreales; family Nectriaceae; genus Fusarium; species Fusarium continuum. Next base: position 4,889 of record JABCKB010001404.1, read on the forward strand.
GCACCGCCTGCACGCCATATACACCTCCATCGATCTCGAAACAGACGCCGGCGTAGTCGACGCCTTTGTCGATCTCGAGTCCGAAGAGCGTGACGTCAAGCGCCGTCTCCACGACATCGAGTCCCGCGTCCGCTCCGGCATCGAAGACGTTGTTGCCGCCCTGCGCGTTCTCGAGTCCGACCCCATCTTCACGGCCGAGTGGGAGGGCGACACAGCTCCCGCCACCGCGACTGACGAAGACGATGAGGAGGAGCAGCCCAACGGCAGGGCCCGTGACGCAGACGATGCGGAGGAGCGTGGTGGCTTCACGGCCGCTCGGGTGGGCGGCATCAATCGCCTTCTCATGAAACTCGACTTTGGCACATGGTTCGGCAGAACAGACGGGCACGATGATGTCGAGCAGCAGTAACTCGACCGCTTCTGGCGAGATATCGTATGGGGTGCCAAAAGCACAGCCAGCTGGCTAGGCTAGACTTGCCTACATGGACACGAACAACAGAATGCCAAACCAAGGCATGGCTGCAGTGATGAAAAGGGACCGACGTTTTCCCCCGCATCGGTGGCGTTACGAATGGCACGATATCCCACGCTCCCCGGGTGCATCTCGAGCTGGTCTGACAAGAGGCGACAGGGGGTGGGTGAGGGTTTTTCCTTGTGCATGAATGGAACCAAACAACAACTTCTTACAATAGATGCGTCAATTAGACATGTAGCTGTACGAGAATTTTGTTCCTGCCACCAAGAACCTGTTAATTTCGCCGCTTCGCGTCAGTTCACGATGGTAACTCATCCAAGTATACAGCGCAACTTTAGCCTGATTATAACGACAATTGATTTTGTATGTGCCTCGGCCAATCCAACAGTTCAGTAGTCATTCAATTCCTTCCGAGCCATGCCCATTTTCATGTCTGGTGCAAGAGACGTAGTTCAATCCGGTGTAAACAAAAACGCCGGATAATATCAAGCTAGGCGAGGCCAGATCATCGATCCCAGGGTTTCCATTTCTCATGAGCCTCATCCAAAAACTCCTAAGCGCCTCGCATGCTGAAACAGTGGGGACAATATTTCGAGTCCCGCTCGCTGCCCTACCCAGTCGGTAGTAGGCGTGAGTATATAATAAAACAAGGAAATAATCAAATAAATACATGATCGTTCGTAAAGGGAAACATAGGAAACTGTTAAAACAAAATAAGTAGTCTGACGGAGATGTTTCACATGAAAAAGATATCAATATTCGTCGACATTAGTCTTTCGACTTTGTTTGGTCATCAATACGCGGCGACTGGCTTGCGGCCAAATCTCAATGACCCGCGACTCGAAGAGTGCTCTTCTGAATGTCGACGCTGAAAGAAACTGTGCATAAACGAGCGAGGATTCGAGTGGTTCACGTCGCCAGAGTCCTTGCGAATAGCACGATGTGAAGGCTTCTTAGCTTGCCATCGCTCCTTGATGCAGTCGTCGACGAGGGAAATGAGGCCAGTGGAAATGATGACACTAAAGCTCCGTTAGATCAAACCGTAGTAAAGGGGGATCATGACTACTTACTCGGCCACGTCAGTAATAGCATCAATTATGCTGCTGTCGCTGATCCATATGTAGCAAGGGGTAACCCAAGCACCAGCCATCTCGTCGTCAAGAACTTGGTTAGGACTGCGCATCTCAGGGACGATGTGAGCGACAGGAGCACCGTGACCGTCTCGGACGAGGTGGAATGAGACAACGTTAAGGTTCTTGTCAATCACACGCTTCCAGGCATAGGTGTGACCCCACCACTCGAATTCATATCGCTTGTTCGTGCGTCCTCCTCGCCGCGCAATATCCACGCGGGCGTAGTTGCTAAACTCGAGCTTGATGCGGTTGGTCGGTACCATTCGTGCCTTGGGCTTGGGTGTTGGTGATTCCGAGGTTGTGGGATGGTGCGAGCCAGACCACACGGAAGCGTTGTCAGAATGTGTCGATGCGATAGTGCTATTGCCATGTTTAAAAATTGACGAGGTGCTAGAAGTCGTTCGGTGGAACGGGGTTGTCATCGTTCGCATGGCGGAGCTCATTGACCGTTGAAGGGCAGGGCGTGCTGCAGCGACGGTATTCGTGGGCGCTGGGGCATATGCGCGCTTGGCGTTGCAAACCTCTCGGCCAGAGTCACGACAATAACGACGCAGGGAAAATTCCCGACGGGCAAGGTCGTGCATGCGCAGGTGGAATAGCTGAACTGCAAGAGTCCGTCGGGTGTGTCCAAAAGGAACAACGGTATCGACACGGAGGTTCATGTTACCGTCCGAGGTGCAATCGTCATGGCGTACAGCAAGGCGGTCAAGCGAAGGAAACAGACGGCCAAAATCCTGGGGTGTAGATGGCCGGCATGGTCGTTCATTGGAGGTTCCGCGGTAAGGGGGTAGCACGGGGGGGATGTGAAGCGATTCTGGGTCGGATAGAATGAAATCCTTGTCCGCGTCCTCTTGGTCATCCTCCCTGTCGTCCTCGTCGTCTTCGTCGCCACTTTCCTCTTCCTCGTCTTCTTCTTCATCTTCGTCTTCCCCATCCTCTGTTTCGATTTCCACTTCCTCACCACCGACTGGCAAATCTCGGCACAAGGGTGCCATCTCAGACAAAACCGAGTCGTATGTGGCGATAGAGGATGATGTTGCGTCAAATCTACGTTCGACAGCTGCTGATGTCTTCATTGCTGCTGTGGGCTTGCAGCCTTGAGAAGCATCAAGGGACTTGTTATTGGAGCCGGAAGCTGAGTGAAAGGACGTAGGGGCGGTTGAATGAGAGACTTCTGAGAAGTAGGAGTCGCGGCGTGAATCAGACTCGGAAGGAGCGGGAGATGTGGTGATGACAACTTTCCGTTGCCGTCGTGATGATAAGTCGGATGACATTGTTGGGATTGCTCAATTGGGTGAGATAGGATGCTGTGGTATCCAGGATGGTGTTGAGAAAGTTATGTAGTTTCGGAAGAGCGTGTAAGTGGTGCCGATGTTGAGCTTTGGAGAAGAGGAGTAGAGTGTAAAGTGATGCTGTGGCGTGATAATACTTAAGGCTTGTTTGAATGATATAGCATATAAGACGTATGACACAGCCAGGTTCAATCGGGTCGGGTCACATCAAGAGTTGTGGAAATACTTGTTAGTAAAAGTCGTGAATAGGAAGACAATCAAAAAGAGATTTATCGTCAAGTCGGTTCTGCCTTGGTATGGTAATTTAGACTAACGGACGTTGGCAGAAGGTGGGGAGGGGGGCTTATTTGGTACCGAGCCTGACCTTAATACGCAACCGGTGGAGCTCGAGAAATGCCAGGGGTAAGACGTGTGCTAAGCTCAGGCATGGACTCGAGGCCACATCAGGAACCTAGTCTGGTCGGTTGCTTTCTAGCGGGACGGACCACTTTGGGACCGCCTGTCAACTCGAACCACGGCGGGGAGAACTGGAAGAAACGCCTCGCCCAGGCCTCAGACTTGCTCGTCTCGTGCTTAACCTTCAATAGCCACCCCCTAGTGCCTCTTGTGCAGCCAGCGGTGACACTGTTGCAGCCCTAGCATCTCTGCCTCTGCACTTTATTGCTGGCTAGAGGAGAGAAAGGTCAGGGCGACAGTGAGGAATACAGTATGCTCTCCCAATGCTCCCCCAAAATATTGCTACCGTAAAGTCAACGGTGGGCAGACTGGTCGGGTCACAGCGCCATGAAAAAGTTGGCCATCCTTAGGGAGGCGACTCCAACGGTAGGTGGCTGATTAACCCTAGGCGATACATTCCGACTTTTGACGCACATCCGACCGTCTTGGGGGACGAGCGTCTAGAGCATGGTACTCCGTAGTAGGAAGTAGATGACTCTGTGGTCGGTGGACCGTACAACACCTCCATTCGTTGGGGGGACGTTTAAGGAGCAGAGTCCCCCGGATGAGATCCCTAGCGTGCATCGGCCACTGCTCGGCCACTAAAGTGATTGTGAGGGTGCGCGTGCTAGGCGTGTGAGGACGTTGTGACGGTGCACCATACGGGGACAGGCCACAGCTGGGGGTGCAATGGCTGTTTGGAGCTCATGTCGAGCTCATAGTCACACCACGGGTGGGCTGTTGCCTCGTCCCGTCGATTTGGTCTTTCTGGGGTGATGGGCGACAATCGTTTCTCAGTCAGGACGACGGATTCTCGTGTGCGCCGATCGATGGGATCTTGCTGAATTGGTTGTCGATCAAGCGTCGGTAAACTTGATTACTGTACAAGTTGAGTTGCTGACCTGGGGCAATGATGCTGAGGGAATGAGAGAATTTTCAGGGTGGCCTCGGACCAAGGCCGAATCAGTAACGTCCTGTGCGTCGTTAGAGGTCCGCCTGCCTGCTGTGGAGGAGCAGGACCTCTGTGCTGTTAGAGTACAGTAGGACCCTTAACTTTACGTTTCTCCAGTCCCCAAAGACCCGCCAATCTCTCTTCACCACGCACGGAGCCAGAGCCAGAGCTGACCGGGTGCTTCCCCTTCCCCACGAAGTCCTGGTGGAGCGAGTGAAGGTGTTGAAACTCGACTCGTCGTGCGATTGCTCATGACCCAGTTATTGCTCGGCGTCGATGAACTAAACGAGTAACGTGCCCTGAACTTCTCAGCGTTGTGACCCAAGGATGGGCTGGCGGTTTCTGGAACAAGTCCCGGCTGGTTCAGCAACGGCAGAGAGGGCCTGTATAGCAGTTACCTAACAAGGATTTATTGGAGTTGACTGATTTCATGATTTCACGTTGATGATTAATGTTGATATTGATGACTCTAACCAAGTCACGAGATGATGCGAGTTTCCCTGCCTGCGGGTAAACTGCCAGTCACGTTTTCCTTACCTTCCAGGTTCCTTCCATCCATCTGCTTGTTGAGGTCTTTCACAGAAGGTGCCAGTTGCCTCGACCTACCCATCCCTCTCTCAGCTATGCCACCTCAGGCATCTGTCACATACCATACACAAAAAGCAACCCAAGGTCTCTACAGAATGCTCACTTCCCCATGTCAGACAATGGAAGAGTCGAGTGTTGCAGTACAATATCCTCAATCTATAATATTACCGCGACTTCATGACCGCTTTGTCAGGAGAACTTCTTCCTGACCATTCCTATGTGTACCGTAACATCAAATCCTTGCATTTTACGGTAACTCGAGGTTTCCTTCACCATCCATCTCCATATCCAGCTTCCACCAACCAAGCGTAGGACCAACCATCTGCCATCCAAGTTATTTTTCACTTGTCACTCACGGGTCTGTCAGGCTTCTGTCCTTGATCCAGAATGTCTTGGGCCCCCCCCCCCCCGGTGACCCCGGAATCTGATATGCACGACCGATTGGGTCCCACGGCATCTCACCTCTTCGTCTTTTCTCGCCTAGGGTTGCATGGAGCCTTGGTCGTTAGGCGCCGTGTCTGCCTCGCTAAGATGTCTAGATAACTATGAGTTTTTTTGCTGGCAATGTCGGTGACGAGGCTACAGCGACGACTAGCTGAGCCACAACCTTCATGACATAGCCTGCTGAGATAGTTAGGCTGCGAATTGCCTTGACTCCGCCTTCGACCCGACATTAAAGTGTTTCTATTTGGGGAGCTGTCATGGCGTGGGTCCGCCAAGCAAGAGCCTAATTAAGTTTTGGTAACGCGCCGGGCTCCGTTATCAAAATCCCGCTCCACAGTTTATAGCATCAGCTTTGACGATTTGTCTGCTGCGTCTATGCGTCAAGCGGGTTTACTAAACTGCCAATGGGTTAATTGACTCGTTGAGACTACTGGGTCGTGCCGCTCCATACTAAATATCCCGGCAGTAAGGTTCACTCGGCGGGTCAACCAGCTTAGGGCTTTGCTGGCCTGGGATACTACTTAGACATGTGTTATGAGGCAAATGATCGAGAGACAGCTGTTACGCAACCAACTGTGACATTCGTGTCTTACTATCCTCGCAATTAGAAATCCAGGATGAGGTTCGGCTGATGGCGGTTCAGATTTCGCAGATATCGATATTGGAAGCCTTGAGTTGGGGTGAAAGCCCAGCAATATCGTGCACCCAAGTGTGTAGGACTCGAGAACTCCACAAACTCTCGAAGCACTCGAGACTCATACACACTACCACACCAACCGCTGTATGATCAGATTAGTTTGTACATTTGAACCGCGTAGCATGCAGTTGGCAGCTTAGTAAAACGACTGCGACAATTGTTAATTTGGGCTTGAACAGTGTGCCCTACCCTGCAGCTTCTCCCACTTCCCCGTCCGCATCGCACGCGCTTGACATGCACGTCGAATGCGATTTATGACCTAGATAGCCAGGTGGGTCACAATTT
>JABCKB010001408.1:0-28646 GCA_013184455.1 Fusarium continuum
AGGCTTATTTTGCAGAGAAGCGAGGTATAAAATAATAATCTATTTTTAATTAATATATTTTAAATATTAAAAATTAAATAAAACTATAGACTAAAATCCTAATTTTTCCTTTATTATTAATCTACTTAATAAGAAATACTATATAATTATATACCTTATTATTATTATTTTATTAGTATTTAAAAAAGCTAGGTTTGCCGCTTGTTTGGTGTAAAATACTAAGTGTGTCGGAACTTTTGGTCCAGTACTGTACGTGAGTTAATTAGGCTATATGAGACGGAAGAGATTTACCCATGACCAACAATCACCGCGATTTCTTACTAAAATGCAGAATCATCTCTACTAGGTAGTTACAACTACGCATGGAAACATCGACACAACTCCACCAACAGCATCTCCAAGAAGCTGGCAATGCAGCTGCAACTTCATTGCGTTAGTAGTTTCTGTGGTGCTGCCCTAATACTGTACCACAGTGGGATTTTGCCGAGCGTTGGTTGAGGCGATGTTCTGGTAACAACCGAGACTTCTCTTTATTCAGGCTCTTCTCATTTGTTGATAAACCTCGCAAGGCTCGCCACCGACACGAATCACAGACGGATGAGCTGTAATGCTGCAGAGCAGGCGCTTATCAATGCAATAACTGTGGGTTTGTATGTATACATAAGTGAATAGACAGTCCAGCAAACAACGAAGTTGTCTACCTAACTTTACCTAAGGTAGGTAGAAGTAATAAAATAAGTTGGGCACTTGAGTTAAAATCTGAGTCTGAAATATGCTTCAACACTTAGAATAGATTCTTACCATTCGAGTCATTACTTAAATATATCGATTGACTTCTTAAACCGTCCGGCGAAATGCGAATCTCACTGTCAATGCGAAAGGACGGCAATATGAAGGCGCCTTCAGTCAGAGCACTACCGCTTTGTGACCATTTGCAGACCAGGCTTGCATGAACAAACAAATCTAGATTCTCGGTACTATGTAAGTTGAAAGCTGACTGATCATGTTCTGGCGGAGTTGTTGGCTGACGCTTACGGCTGAGAGGCTCCGGCTCTGACGAACAGACTGCAACCTGGAGGCTGAGAGAATCTTCGCGGGCGTTTCCAAGATGTACATGCCAAAGCTGTTTGCACTCAGCATCCGCCACAAGGCCAAGTTAACCTTTCTTGCCAAACAAGAGGACTAGTCAGCGTATCCAAACGAGACCAATCCATTCCGCTCTCAAGATTCGTTTCCGCTTTTGCGTATCCGAACCTATGGCAAGTCTCAGGAGATCTGTCAGTATCCGCACATGCAAGGAAAGGTACATATACATACACCTGACAAAGCCTTGTTGTAGTCCTGTAAGCATACACGATGTGGCGGCAACGTGCAGTTCCGCCGCGTGGATGGCTAGATCCGCAGCATCTTGAGTTGCCAGGGTCAAGACGCTGTGAAAGCAAGGAACCCCGGTTGTTTGTGCGCCGAGTCCGTCACAAGGACGCAGGCGAGATGCCTGGTGCTACGCAGTGGCGTCGACTGAGATCTCGTCGGAGTATGGACCCGAGCGTTGACGATAAAGGCTGGGTATTGATGAAATGCGAAGGCATGACTAAATGGAGAAGTTTGACCAGCGAGATCAGACTTTATTGTGTTTGAAGTGGTGCCTGGTTGCCTCTAGTTGGTATTTTCCACCAAGACACTTGGAAGCTGACATAGAAGAAGACTCGCCAAATCTGCGAGAGGACGACCGACCTATGATTGCTTTTGTCCACACGACTCAAATACTCGGCTGTTTGCCACGGCTGGACTGAAAACCGAGCCCTCCTGACCTGCAACTCCTCCACTACCTACCCGAGTTGTTAAACAGACAATGTCAGGGATTAGCCCATTCACCTCTCAGAGCTAGAAATGGATACCTTTGTGTATTGTAAGAAGTATTGAAAATAATTGAGTCACTCACAGAGGCTTTAGTCTACGTCAAAGGCAGAGTTCACCAGCGTGCAGTAGTTCTTTCATGCTTTTAACTAAATAATCAACTCATTCAATCTTAAGATAACTGTCAAAACAACTCCTAATTCCGCGTAAAACGCGAGATAAAACACTAAAAGATTGACTTCAGTTATGCTACAGCCCGTTTTGAGGTGACTTCACTTCCTTTTCTCGACTAGGAGCTACAAGTTCCGAAGCCACTCTGGCACCCACTCCCACAGTATGCGCTCGTCCTACCACTAAAGTCATTGTTAGAACCAAGATATTCCACGAGTAACTAACCAGGACTTACCAGTTTCCGTACTTGGAGCAACAATCTCCGTTACGAGAACCCTTGCAGGTCTGGTGATACTTGTCGCCGCAGAGCCCATTGTCCGAGACAATGAGTGCACTCCCAGCCTTCCACGTGTTGCACTTTCCAAATTCGGACTGGCATCCGCCGTCACAGTATCCGGATGTCGAGCCGCTGGGAAGAAACGATTGGTCAGTTGCTTGTCTGGAGGAGAGGTTGGTGTTGAAGACTTACCAGAAGCCATTGTATGAGCAACAATCCCCGTACTTGGATCCTATGCACTTGAGACCACCGCTCTTGGCACCACAAGTACCATCCTTGGTAGTGGAAGGGCTACTTGAGGCGGTACCTATTCATGATGTAGTTAGTAATCTGATAAAAAAAAAGCTGTATGGGTTGATTAAAAGCCCCGAAACAGCTAAGTGGTACCAAAAGCCTAAGGGGGATTTGTGGTACATCGGCTAGCATTCGGGAAGAACCAGACAAGATAATCACTTACTGTAAGTTGCAGTGTTGCAGTTGGTGCCCTTGTCACCAAAGTCTGAAGTGCCAAGCTTGGTACTGCTGGCATCAACATACCAGTTTTCAGGGGCGTCTCCAAGACACTCTCCCACGGGTACAGCGCGGTATCCCCTATCCTTAAGCGTCTTGATCATGAAAGCAGTTAGGTTATAAGCCGTCTGCTGGTGTACATCATGACTTAGCTCGATGTAGCTATGCGTCTTTGCATTTGTAGACACACCGTCTGAAAAGGTGTTTTTGCTAGTCTGGATCTTGATCGGCGAGTCATTCTCATAATCCTTTGTATCAAGGTTCCAGTTCACAACATGGTACCCAAGCTTGGTGACATAGTCGAGACACCCAGAAGCACGTGAACATGTTCCATAAGGTGGACGGAGATACTTGGGGAAGAAGCCAAATATGTTGCGGAAAGCCATTTCGTTATAGATGATCTGCTGCTGACGGACTTCGTCAGTTGCAGCCGAGAGATCCTCGTGCGACCAGCTGTGAGAGGCGAGTTGATGGCCTTCAGAGTGCATCCTGCGCAGGACCTTGGGCCACCCTGTGGATTCATCGTCGATTTGGCCCTTGCCAAGATTGTTTCCCGTGATGAAGAATGTTGCCTTGATGTCATTCTCCTTGAGAACATCCAAGACATGGTCGGTATACTTAAAAGGACCATCATCAAAAGTGAGTGCTACCGTTCCAGGGCTGGAACAGTTGGTAATGTACAAATCTATACTCGTATCAGAATTGCTTGTAAGGTAATTGAGTCAAGACGCTCACTATATTGGGCTTTTCCGGAAGTAGATCTAGGAATATTTGCTGTAGTCTCGCCCTTGGGCTTCTTGCTGGATTAGAAGTCAGATATTTTGTCTTCACGGTGGCCCAGTAAGAGATATACGGACCTGCCATCACAGTTGCCATTGCTAAAGGCCATTTGACATTGTGGTGACGTGCAGTAAGCCGACGTCGTGCCACAGTTTCCTGAGGCAGAGCAACACTGACCACTAGGACATGAGCCAATATCCTTACCGCAAGTAGCTCGCTTGATGAGTCTTGCAGGATGAGTTGGGGCATCGTCGTCATGACGGGCTTCGAAGTTGACTTCAGCTCCCTTGCGTCTGACTATGAAGCCATCGGCAAATACTACGCTTGGTAGAGTAACTAGTGACAAGAGAGTGAGTGATCTCATGATGAAACAATATGGCGGTAATCCAATGATACTTTAAGGGGTAATGAAGAGAGCAAGGGTCTTTTAAACAAGTAGTAAATAGAGGTGAGGATCAGCGGACAAAAAAGTTGCAACTGCGAGATATATGTAATCTACGTGCTTGACTATCGGCCGTCCCGGATTCTCAATAAACTTCAGGCATGGCCAGAACTATCCATTGATTTGAGTGAACAGACCTCGATGACGAAGACGGCGTTCAAGCCTCGGACCAATCTCTCCTTGATCGGATAAGTGGGTAGATGAATGTTACAAACATCGTTTAAAATCCGTTGAATCCTGTCTTGATCACCGACTCAAGAAGAGGCGTTCACGCTTCTTCCCCTATAAACCTGTGGCAATTCGTCACTGCGGTCACGGAGGTGGTCACGGAAGTGGTCGACTATCCCGACTTGGATACAGCACGGCCGATCGACAACAATAAAGAGCCCGATACAGAATCCAGACTGAGCGATTTTGGTCATCGGGCCATGAAAACTCCACCAAAGGCATCCCAAACATGGTAGCTTAGCCGTTATCAACAGTTGGCCGTCCATAGGGGGTTACCAGACTGGGCAAGTCCTCGTTGATGGCGTTTTACAACACGCGGAGCCGTTCCTGGCATTAGTTCGGTTGTTCCAAGGAAGGACATGATCAGCTTGTTTCGATCGAGCTTCCAAAGTGCCACTCCCGTGTCTAGCGCGATGGATATAGACTTTGGACCATGCGAATGTAAACGCCAGCTTTCTTAGGGCGATGGGCGGGGCTGAATGTTGGCTTGAGGTAACGGCAACGTTGAAGGCGGCGTTGCGGAGATCGGCGTGGGCGTGAGTATTAAAAACGAATGTTTTATAGAGTTGAAGAGAGGGTTGGGTGTGTGGCTTTAAACAACAAGTTTTTGATCCTCTACGAGTTACCAGGGCTTCTGTTTGGAGCCCTCTTCTACAAGTCTACAGTAAAATTTAGAAAAAGGCTTTGAGAGATGTGTAAATCTATGAGAAATGAACTTCAAGAAAGCTAAAACTAGCCATGTCTAAACTATGAATGTTGAGCAGTTGGGGGCACATATACTACTGTTGGCCTTCTAACCATTACCCCCGTTGCTATCTCCTCATCATGACCACTGCCACTGTTGCCTTGTGTCGAGGGCGAGCCACTGCCCGTATCCTCTATTCTCTGCTTTTCGTGTACTTCATCGTCAGGGGTTTCAGCAATGACCTTTCTAGTCTTTCCCCAACCAAAACTATCCATGTTGAAAACTGCGAATACCATGACTGCAATGTTCAAGAAAGGACCAATAACGACAAACATGAAAAGACCAAGAAGATACTGAAATCTCTCCAGCATCGACTGAGGTAGCCAAATAGCCATGATAACATAGTAGATGAGAGGGATAAGCATGACTCCTGCAAATGCCATAATGATCCACCATGGCTGGTGCATAAAAGCCACGATCATGCAGCCGATGGAAGCAATGACAAAAACATTGAGACACCAGGTGAGAACATTTGAGAAGGCCAGAATGCGTTCCCACCATTGGCAATGCCTTGCGGTAGTCAGCAGCAAATCGTTGCTTGTAGCTCCGAGCGTCCAACGACGACGCTGAGAAAGAAAGACACTCCAAGAATGGGGCACATCAGTATACGCCCTCGCTCGTAAAGCTTGACGAGTCTGCGCTTCAGGGAAAGTCGTAAGAAGTTGGCAGATATGGTTGCGATCTTCGGACGCAGTGGCTCGAATGCGTGTAATCATTCCATCCAGAGGTCTGGGGTAATATCCAAAGAGGTCAATGAGGACCTTGTCACCACAAGTCATGTCGCATATCTTGAGTAACTGGCAACATCCAGGAAGGCACGAGACCTTCTTAGTTGCGATGGACTGATGTAGGCGTCGCAGTCCTTGAGCGATTGTGTACTCGGCATTCTGATAGATGGACCACAAGTTCCAGTTGCCGTCTTTAAAGTCAACAGCAACATAACCACAGACACCAACTGTGTTCGGATACTTGGATTCCTTGAGGAGCTCTGAGATGCAGATTTTGTCAAAGATGGTATCCGCATCCATACCAATCAGATGATCAACCTGGTTGATTTTGACCTCTTGGGTGAGCCAATCGCTCATCGAGAGCAGAAACCGGGAAGAAAAGATGGTTGTCGGGTTAGTGTTTCGAATATTGAACTTATACAAGAACGAGCGGATGACAATGAGACTATCACGTTTGCCTTGGTTCTGCTCCTTGACGATGCAGTAGAACGGGACGCCCTTGTAGTAGCCCCATGATATCTCAACATCCATAGCCTGGCCGTCCCAAGCTCTGTAGGCTCCCTCGATCTTTTCGCGGTGAATTTGCTCAACAAAGATGTCTTCGTTCAGGTACTGAGCTGTGGACTTTTCCATCCCAGGTCCGCGGACTCGGCCATCGCAGATAACCATGATGCCCTTCTTGTGGTTGTCAATACCAACTTGGTTGACGAGAGAGTCCAGCGACCTAGTGCACTCCTCAAGCGTCTCGTTATAGCAAGGCATGATCATGACCAAATTCTCAAGGTGATCGGGCTCAATGATTTTCTCGGAGAACGCAAGGTTCTTCAGAGTAAAGCAAATGATTGAGGCTATCATGATGCAGTTAAGAACGAGTGGGAATGAGATGAACGGGAGGTAGATGAAGTAGTATCGGGGCCACCACCAAGATGCAAAAATGAACATAAAGCTGCATGACATTAGGTTCTGTTTTATTTGGTCATAATGAGTGAATAACTTACTTGACAGCAACTAGGAAGCCCGTCATAATATACTTTTGCCGAGCAACCTTTCGCTGACCGAACTTTCTCAAATACTCGTCCAAGTTCTGCGACTCAGAGTCGATTTCAACTTTGGGAGCAGGAGAGTTATCTTTCAAAAGAGAGTTTCTGGGCGAGGTTTGCGTGGCAGTAGCAGCGTATCTAGCAGCTCGGATTGAGACATCTTCCACACTATACACCGAACCACTATCTCGTCGCTGAGCGACAGGATCAGGGAGTCGTAGGTGAGGAACAATTAGATCTTTCTGATTAGACGATTCTGCTGGGGAAGAGTTATTTGGTTTGGTGGGCTGGTAGATTGAGGCTGGTGAGTTGATAGATGTTTGAGCGAACGAAGATTTGTAAGACTGGGATGAAGTGAACAACGAAGGACCAGAGCTCTCATCTGAAGATCTTGTCTCATCTTGGCTTGTCCTCTGGAGGATGTCATCTAGAGGGACATCGTGAAAGTGACCATCAGTATCCTTCAAGAAAAACTTGTTATTTGCCCCCTTGGTGAAAAACGTAGGCAAAGGAGGATGGTTTTTCTCCTGTTGTTGAGCTGGTCTTCGCCAGGAGTAGTTCTGGTGCTTGTTAGGGAGACATTTCAGGTCAGGATGTGGTTACTTACAGGCTTCTTGAGCTTGTCGGCTTCTGAAACTTGTACAGCGTCCATTGTAAGTTACTTGGTGATGAGTTAGGCAAGTAAAGAAGCTTGGTACGAATAAAAAGGTCCAAGAACTGCTAACTGATAGCAAGAAAAGACGAATACTAATACTAGAGAAAGATCGGTGCTGAGTATTATGGCATAATAAGAGCTCGTTTTATTTGATCTCTCAGTCCTAACTACGAAAAGGCTTCCTATTCTCTTACAGGACCGAGCTCGGCGCAGCCTACTCCTTGCCAACCTGTTACTGTCGTTTTCGACGCTATCACAAGCTAAGACCTCTTCCACTGACGTCGATCATCGCTATGTCTTAATCAGATTTTTTCTCTGCTAAATCACTCAGTCAAGATGTTTCCTTTCGTTTCGGCCCCTATCGCCGAGTCCCAAATGGGGCCTCAGCCAGAGTTGAGGTGGACGTCCGAAACACATCGCGACGTTGATCGTAACCACTTCTGTAAAGCCGTAGCTTAACGCTCTTGAAACGTCGTCCTAAAGAAACTAGTCTGCGGATTAAGCAAACGTTCCACAACTAAGCAGATATAACCTGGCGTCGACTCTGATGCCACCAACGTCACGCTATTCAGGGGGTGGAGCGGTGTTTGACTACGCGGCCGATACCTACAACTCCCCAGATGGGATACCGATACTCTACCAGATCAGACTGAGTTTTTCAACGTCCGGCAGTCGAGAGTAACCTTTGTAACGGTTCTTCGGTTCTAGTGTTACGGTTGTCCTGGAATGCGGTAAGTGATCTAGTAAGCTTCCATATTGGAATATGTTCGGTAGATGAAACGTGTATTGAACTTCCTCAATAATAACAACGAAATTAGAAGAGATTCTCAGAATAACATGCATCTAACTGTTCAGTCATTTTTATCAGATTATTAATCCCTGATAGCTTGTACACGTTAGATGCAATACACAAAGCACTAGAGTGCTAATCAACCCCCTCTCACCAAGCATCCGCGTGTCTTTCCGAGACAAACCATCACCTGTCACAGGGATATCCTGGCTCCCCGATCTGTCACGATTTCGGGGAAGCTTGGGTCCGACCTTCCTCCTAACGTGGATGCGCCGGACCTTGTGTTTCGGACTTTAAGTCATGAAGGAGGGTGTGTTGATCATCGAGGACCAACTTGTTCAGGCGTATGTAAAATTTTAAGCCCCCTGCTAATGCGTGATAGATCACAGCTATCACACTCTTCTCCGTAAGTTCCTAGTCTTGTTACTAAGTGCTTGGTGCGAGCTGCAATCATGAACCAGACACAATGCGTAGTCGGCAAGGAGCTGGATAACCAATCACGCCCTTGGATTTCAACAAACTCGAATAATCTACGGCCTGATTCGTGAGCCCCGTGCCTTGTGCAATTGTCATCATGCTTAAATCTGTAGTCAGGTGGTGGAGCTTGGTCTTAAAGCGCTGTGTGCATGGCAAGGAGGTTCCAATACACCGATTCGAAGCGGACGAAGAGGTTCAATTGGGTATTCCAACATGACTCGGTGCTTTTTAGGTCATTTTAGTATTGCCGAGTTAAACAGGGACATTTTGAAGGTCCTTCATGTCGAAAATGAGAACTCCCGGTGTTCCGGGTCTCCTGGTAGGGTACGGGGAAGACCTCCAAACTTGACTATATGTCGATGAAGTCATGAACTTAGAAGAAAAAGATACCGATGACCACAAAGAAGATTGTTCTAGTGTGGCTGCTGCCTCAGATATGGCGACTCATCCGAGTGTCTCCGGTGCTAGTCCCGTATTCCCAACCAACACCCACAAGAACTGTTCCGTGACTCGAAAATATAGGCGGCAAAAGGAGACCAAGTTTCAGCCTCTCCCGGAACCTCATACGTACGTGCTATTCGTCGCCGTTCCAACACATGACTACAAAGAGACTTTCGGCAGAGTGAAGACGCCTCAACACCAAACATACGTGGATGGCGATGTTTAACCAGCAAACAACAGTGGATACATCTTTGTAAAGCTCCACCTTAAGCAGAAGAGTCTAAAGCCGCTGATGTGCAGGAAACAAAAAGAGCCTTTGCAGTAGTAAAGTTGTCCAGCTTCTTGGGTCAAGGGGCGCCAAAGTTGAACCAACCTGAACTCGTGGTGCCCTTGCAGCAGCCGCGCCAAGAACATCGGCTCTTTGCATTAGTTGCCGTCGCCAATCTTTTTTCGTCAAAAACTTTACTATATCGGGATGATCGGCTCTTTACGTGGCTGCCATAGGAAAGATCTGCGTTGCGACTGGAATGCGGAGCCAGGGGAGATGAGTCCCAACCAGGCACCTGGAGCCCGATTCACTCAGTTAGCTCAGGGCTAGCCAAATATTGGGTCTTTAGTGACTAGATCACCATCATGGTTGGAAATTCGGGGAAGTGGGTGATGCAGTTTGCTGATGGTGATGATCTCATCATGGAAACGCCGCGGAGCAAGACGGCGTTGCTTCGTTGTAATGTCGCAAGAAATCAGAGTGATCTTCAAGCACCAACCAAGAGCCATAACTCCTGGCATTATGATAGTTTAGTTTGTAGAAAGGGAATATTTCTTATCATATAATCAGATCCATCTTCACTGAATCCTCATCAATCTTTTTCGGTCCATCACTCGCAGCTCATCATTTCTTGCACTCTCTTCTAACCACCCAACAGATATGGCTCAAGTTATACCTCCAAAGGCTTTTTCGAACCTTCCTGTCTTGGGAGAGAAGAAAAGGCTTCCGTTGACGCCTCCTCAAGACTCTTCTCCATGGAGCCGTCTGGATAACGACTTTGTCTTCTACGCTAATAGTCCCCCCCTCAGTTCCTCGTCTTCGGATGCGGGTACTAGTATCGATCAACCGCTGTGCTACTCTACCCAAGTCAGCCAGCAAGAAGAGCCAGTCATTGCGGTCATTGGTGTTGGCTACGTTGGCACCCATCTGGTGAGCTCGTTTTCATCAAGATATCAGGTCATCGGCTTCGATGTCTCTGCCAAGAGAATTAAAGACCTCAATGCCAAATATCAGGACAACAAAAATGTGCAGTTCTCAAGAGACTCACAAGATCTTGGTAGAGCTACGCACTTCTTGATCTCGGTTCCGACGCTTCTGCGACCTAATAAGAAAATCGACTCATCTTATCTTCGTGATGCGTTGAAGACTGTGGGTGAAGTCGCTCGTTCTGGGTCTACTGTTGTTATTGAGAGCTCTGTGGCTGTTGGCATGACCCGAAAACTTCTCGGTCCTCTTGCTGCAAGCCGCAATTTCTTTGCCGGAATGTCTCCCGAGGTATGTCTCTTCCATGATACCTTTCCAAGTCTATACCTGCTAACAATTTAAAGCGAGTCGACCCTGGTCGCGTTGAGCCTCCTGTGCAGTCAATACCAAAGATCATCTCAGGCTTGGATGATATCACCCCAGGCTCCCTTGGTGCTATCAACCAAGTCTATTCTACGATCTTCGACACAGTCGTCCCTGTTTCAAAGCCCGAAGTGGCCGAGATGATGAAACTCTACGAGAACTGTCAAAGGATGGTCTGCATCGCCTATGCCAACGAAATGGCTGACGCTTGTATCCCGCATGGCATCAATCCTTATGAAGTTTGCGAGGCTGCCTCGACAAAGCCATTCGGATACATGCCATATACTCCCGGGGTCGGAGTAGGCGGACACTGTATCCCCGTCAATCCCTTCTACCTCCTTTCAAACAGCCACTTCCCCTTACTTGAGTGTGCTACAACGGCAATGAACTCTCGGCCATCCAGACTAGCTGATAGGGTGCTAAAGACACTAAGGCAGAGGATCACGAATAGAACTCCTCGGGTGTTGGTAGTAGGCGTGGGCTTCAAAGCTGGCCAAGCGCAGATAGATAACTCTCCAGGCGCCGAGTTGGTCAGAAGTCTAGCTGTATCACGCCAAGTCGATGTTTCCTGGGCCGATTCTCTGGTCAAGCAGCGGGCATTTCCTCAGGTCCGTCGCCTACCCGACCAGGACTGGCGAAGGGATGTCTTGAGCACGTTCGACACTATTATTGTAGCCTCGAGGCAGCCAGGCATGAGCTTTGATGTACTTAATGAGCTAGAGGATGTTGTGATTGAAAGATGGTGTCAATGAGGGGTTAGTTAGTGGCAGGATAGATACGTGTATAGCTTGGTGGAGGAATGGCGTTCAAGAGTTTTGATAGTACCTCAATAGAATGGAACTGGTATTTTGTAAGATTCATCTTTGTGCGCTCGTCCAACGCAGAGATAGATCTCTTAGGTCAGTGGCAATTATATTTTTAGAAAATCCTTCTCAGCTCAGTGCCTCTTTAATTTCCTATGAGCTCATTAATTCTTTCCTTGGGCATGCCGACATATAAGAAGCCTCTTCCCACGCCTGCTCTCCCTTTACTTTCTTTATCCTTTCAACATCATACCTAATAAATCACCCTTGAATACGAGCTTAGACCCAATCATTTTTGCAGCTTACAGTCCACCGAAGCCAAGCTACCGTAATCTGCAGGACTTTTGTACGACACGAGCATCGTACTAATACCCAGCGCATCCTTTGGCCGTCTTCGTCCTATTCCTCGTCATTATTGTGTCCAACATGTCGAGTCAATACATTAACGCCGTTTACTATCCCTCATGGCGCTGCTACAAAGAGCGGCCTCCATCGTGTTTGGATACTGCGTCTATCACGCACATATTCTACGCATTTGTCGGGTAAGTTGCCAACACATTAACATGACCTTGAGCTAAAGCATTCTAGGGTCAATGAAGATGGCACACTGCGAGTTAGTAATCTTAACAACATCCAGAAATGCTGTCCGCTGACTTCAATGCTTCTAGGCCATTGACGACTGGGCCGACAACGACAAAGTGGTCGACGGCGAAAAGGGCTGCCTTGCAGCAATTGCCAAGTTGAAAAGCCAAAACCCACACATCAAGACACTTGTCTCTATCGGCGGTGGTTCCAGCAGCAAGGAGTTTCCTGCACTTGCTGCAAACAAAGGAGCGAGGCAGACGTTTGCGCGTCAAATCAAGGAGTTCTGCGTAGCTCATGCTTTCGATGGAGTTGATAGTAAGTGGGTAATCAGTGTCAGATGACAATAAAGCTGACCTCCGGGGGTAGTTGACTGGGAGCATCCTCAAACTCCAGAGGCCGGACGAAACTATCTTCTGTTCCTCCGCGCCATTCGGGAAACTATGCCAGCTCCTAGGTACTTGTTGACAAGTGCTCTTCCCACAGGCGAGTACTGTCTCAAGCACCTCAACCTGCCAGCTGTAGCCCATGTGCTCGACTTTCTCAACCTCATGGGCTACGACTTCACCGGCGGTTGGACCGATGTCTGTGGTCATCATGCGCAGCTTCTGCCGCCCAGCGAAAACCTCAGCGAGATATATCCCACGCTTCGCAAGTCATGCCAACGCGGCGTCGACTACCTAACTAGCAACGGTTTCCCCAGCCGCAAGATCATCCTCGGTATCCCGGTATACGCTAGGTATTTCGGCCATGCTCGTGGGCCTGGTCATCCTTTCAACGGGTCGGGTGAGATCGACTATTGCGACCTGCCGGATGAATGGGTAGTGGGTGCAAAGGTTGATAAACGAGTCACAGCGGCGTCGTTTATCGATAGCGATGGAGACAAAGGCTTTGTTTCTTTTGATGTTCCCAGTACAGTTCGCATCAAGGCAAGGTACGCCAAGGCGTTGGAGCTGGCTGGTCTGTTCTACTGGACTGGTGCTGGCGATCGAACGAGTGGTGAAAGCTTGGTCGCTGCAGGATGGAAAGAGCTTCAGTCCGATTATTAAAGTTTAAGACCTCAGAAACACTCAAGTCTGTTCGATTAATCTGCGATAGTATCAAAGGCCTCACTTGTACTTAATATCCTTCCCTAAGAACAAGTTACTTCACACATTGCATACTGAAGGGGCATATTTTGGTCCAACACTTGTCAGTTTTATTGTTTAGCTTACCTACCTCACTCAACCGTCAGGGAGTTCGAGATGAGATAACTATGGTTTTATCCATACAGAGTGAATAGTTCCACATCACTCAAAGACACGACGTGCTTCAGTCATGACATTTTGCTGTTCAAATTTTACCTGTAAAAGTGAAGTTAGTGACTTGCCATCTCTTTGATGGACTTACCTCGTCGATGACCCTTTCTGATGAGCATCAGCGTCGATGAACTGGGCAAACAGCTCATCTAGGGGGTCGTTATCAGCGGGCTCCGCCTGGGCAGCTACGCGATATCCCATGACCTGCTCGTCCATGTTTCGTCTGTACTGCTCTATTGCATCAGCCATCTGAACATCAAGACCTCCGCTGTTGAAGTCTATCTGAAGGGCATCATACAACTCATCAAAAGCGCCAGGCTCCTGCATAGTACCGAGCGGATCAGCTTGATCGTCACCCTGCCCGTCAAATACCGGATCCAGGTCCATAGCCATTGCGTCCGCGTCAAAGCGGTTGGCCGCCTGGTCGTTTGCACCCCCGAAAGGTGGCTGACCTCCATCGACTCCGAAAGGATTCTGGATGGGCGCATGAGATTGCTGCTGGGACTGCTGAGTAGGTTCCAGCTGAAGAACTGCCCGTTGCTGCTGAACTTGCTGGGGCAATGGAGGCGCCAATTGCAACGGGGGAGCCAGGTTCTGGACGGGATGTAACTGGGGAACTAAGTTCCGAACAGCACCCTGGCGCGGGGCCGAAGTGGCTACATGGATGGTATCGAGAACGACACTTTTTTGTCTCGGGGCTGATGACGACGGAGAAGAAGCCGGTTTATCTTCATCGACTGCCACAGAAGCAGGGCTCTTGATGCGGCGTTGTTTTCTAGGCCTAGCTACTGGGCTAGCAGCCGGCTCCTCCTCATCATCAGGTGCAGAAGCTGTGGTGGCGGGACTGTTGGCAGGACGGCGTCTTTTGGGTCCCGGTGCTGGGCGAGTGGCTGCGTCTCCAACAACGTAGTCTTGGTGAATGAACTGGCTTGGTTGACCACGAGTTGATCGGGTAGATCGGCGAAGGCCTTGCTGATCTTTGCTAGGTGTGTTTTTCGCAGGGCGTCCCATTTTGAGGGTAGTGTTTGCTGTGTTAGTTTAATCGGTTAGGGAGTGAGTAGTGAGTGATGAGGAGAGTCTGGATGGCTTAAAAAAATACCATTATATATGCCACGATTCTTGGTCTGTCTCCATTTCCATGAACATCCTGTGCTAATGTTCTTTGGTGTTGTACGTTATGATGCATCTCTGTATTCGCTGTTCGTAGCTTTGTGCGTGTGCCCTGCCAGAAGGTTTGTCGGGGTAGATGAACAGCATTATTTGAACAACACCTGCTATATTTTGTTCGTCTACGAGCGTCAAACAACATGAGCATGTGCGTGACTTGCAAGAAAACAAACCATGGACGCCGAAAAGCGATATGTCACGCAACATATGGTTCATAACCAACATCCTACAATACCTAAGGGAAGCAGTAGGATCTCTCGGCTGAAATCTCCCATCCATACTTTTGTGAGAGAAGTCACTGATAGAAAAAGAAGAAGACGGGGGGGAAACACCACTGACGATAAGCTCGTGGCATCTTTAGCAGTGCTATACTAAGACAGGTGAAGTCTTCTTTCACCTATGTGGTGGCATCAACGAGTGTTGACGCGTAGATGTTGGAGGCTATGAGCAGAATAGCCGTGACTTTCGCAGCTATCAATCGTTGGGTTTCACTTAGACAGAATCGGACAAGATTTGCATGCTTCGGGACTTGATTCTTGGACATCCATGTCGGAGTCGAGTTTCCTTGCAGGTGGGTTACAAAAAAGTCCGCACACTACAACTACCGGTAGCTAGGTTCCGTTCCTGGGGACAAAATATTAACTAAAGTAAGAAATCTGAATTTTTATAATAACTGAGACCATGTTTTTTCCCCATCGTTGAGATTCTAAACACTATCGTCTAATCTTACACACAATTATTTGAGCTTCAAATCTGAGGAAGCTTCGATTTATTATTAGCCATCCTTGTTCTCCATTCTCCAATCATGGCCTCGTGAGGTGTCAACTGTGCACCGCCTCCATGTCTACGTCACTGTCACCACGCCACAGCATGTCACTGCAGGCATGAACAGAGGCCTCATGGTCCCTGCCAAGTTTGCGATTGGGTTTGACGTGCTATGCCAACCACAAGCAGGATCCCGTATAAATGTGATCGTCAGCCCCCTTAACACCTTATTTTTCTTTACAAACAAGCTTCTTTCAACGACATCTCACCTCAACACCTAAACTCACAAAGGTAAGTACACTTCTTCGTCCTCTTTCTTTAGCTTCTGAGCTAATAGCAATATCCTCCAGATTTACCTACAACCCAATACCTGCTCAACCGAACCAACCGAACAACTAAACAAACATCATGGGTCTTTTCTGGTCAAAGGGAATCGGTGGTCGCCATTTCGGCACCAGCGTCCATGTCGACAAGAATGGCGTCCGACGCGGTCCTTGGCGATTCTCTTTCGGAAAGTTCAGCTGCTTCCGCCACTAAATAATTGGCGACTGGGCTTAGCCGCGTCTACAATCATTCGATGAAGACAAGACAAGACAGGACAGGACAGGACACGCGCCTCGAAGGTGCTAGCACGATGAGACGACAGTTATTGATTTCGAGGAGTTTGGCAGCCGATAAAGGGACAAAGACTAGCAATTTATGCTCTCTATTAATGCAACTTTACGTTTTTACACAACTGATTGTCTTCTGTGATGATGAGCTGATATTTTGACGATTCGGTACAGGGTAGCGCTGGTTGTGGGGCTGGCTTGGATCCACATCCCGCCCCAAATGGCAGGCACGCGTTCACGTAGAGCAATCATAGGTGCCGTTATGACAAGTTGAAGCTAAATGACTTCTATTTCCAACAACTGCCCTCGGAATCTTACAATGGAACTCTCATGATCTATTCGCCTCAGTCAAAGCGTCATGGCGCTACTCAACTTCACGCTCAGCGAGGAGGGTGTTTCAGCTTTTCGTGACGCCCTCATCTGCCTGAACAAGTTCAGTGACGACGTCTCACTCGAGGCACGCAAGGATTCAGTACATTCAAAGATCCTGACGAGCGCCAGCGAAACACATCACTTACTTATCCTCTCTAGTTTGTTCTCACTACCCTCAACACATCAAAATCTGCCTACGCAAGTGTCAGGTTCGCCACAACCAAGTTCTTCTCTCGTTACCAATACCAAGGAAGTCGCCAATTCCGTGACCGTTTCTACTGCACACTCTATGTTCGCGTAAGTCTCTTTGCTTTCTGCATTCGTACTGAAATGCTGATGCTTGACAGGCTCTGATCTCCTTATTTCGAAGTCGCACGGCGCCCGACTCACAAAGAGATACCGAGAAACAGACACTTATCGACAGATGCGACGTCGCCATTGAGGATGGAGAAGGAGTTCAAAGCCGATTCATTGCACGTCTCATATTCCGAAATGGACTGACATCTACTCACCGCCTCCCTTTTGAGGTTGCTGTACCCGTCCATGCCAAATTCAACAGACAAGATGCTCCTCACCACTGGACCATATCCTCACGAACGTTGCGGCAGCTGATGGATCACTTTGGCCCCGGTATCGAATTCCTCGATATCAACACCGATGGTGACCATGTTAATTTTACTTGTTTCAGCGAAAAGACAATGAGTGAGGACGGTGAGCGCCTCCTGGTCACTGGCATGCTTGCGTACTAATATCGGGTAGCGGTTCTCAAGAAACCACTTCAGACATCAATCGCCGTCGAGGCTGATGAGTTTGACGACATCGATGTTGAAGACAAACTTCACATTGTGATTGCTGTCAAGGACTTCCGTGCTGTTATCCAGCATGCAGGTATCACAGGAAACGACGTGTCGGCTCGTTACTCAATTCCTACACAACCAATCCAGCTTTCATACACTGGAGATGCCATGTCATGCGAATTTCTCGTCATGACAGTCGGTGAGCGTGGAACTAATACTGGTCAGAGGACCAAGAAAGGCCGCAAAAACGCACCGCAGAATACCGCGCCACGCCTCGAAGCCACCTCACGTAGGCCGAGCATGGCTCCCATGGAATCTCAACAGCCTCAGCCACCAGGCCCTCCCCCATCGATACCCCAGCATAACCCGGCACCGCAAATGAGCGCTGCTAGAGCCAGTGCTTCGCGCGCGGGAGCGTTTGACCTTCGGCCCTCCCAGAAACCACCACCATCCGCTACCAACAGATCCGAGAGTTTGTTCGTTGAGGATGAAGGCTGGGAGCCTATCAACTACGAGGATGAGGAGCTTATGGAAGACAATGCCAAATTAGGATGGGACCATAGCATCGACCCTGTAAGTTGAATGAGTCTGTATCCTTGGCCACGTGCTGACCTGAGTAGACCACTTCTGCTTTGCATATGAGCCGCTTCATAGAGAATCCTGCCCCAGCCGAGCCCGAAGCCGAGAGTCCACATCCACAACCAACAGATGCTGAATCGACATATCTGGAACCAACCCAGAAGTTGGCGGATGTTGAGAATTTGGCCCTTTTCCCGGATTGAGAATTGCGAGGGTGGAGGATCGAAGGACGGAAGGAAGAATTGACATTTGGATGAGTGGGTTCACTCAGCTGTAATGAAAACCCAACTGGTGGCACAGCCTGCACCGACTTCTGCTATCTTGGAGCCTGGAGGGATAAACTTGGACGAAGCAATGACATTCCATCGACCTCTGACATCGTTGTTCTCAACTTGAGGTCCGCAATTGCCGTGTTCACCCCATCCCCATGAGAGAACTTCTCCTGTAGTAGACAGAGCAACGACGTGTTCACTGCCAATTGCAATTTTGCTTAGTTCAGGTAGTTTAGGGGGAGGTAGTTGTCCATGGTCGTCTCGCCCCCATCCTTGTAGAGAACCATCCCTTGCCAGGACAAAGACGTTTCCCCAACTGGCTCCTACGTCTTTCCACTCAGGACATGTTTGGGGTGCATTTGATAGAATATTCCATTTGTCTGAGCCAAGAACTTTGAGATTTCCACTTTGTGGGTCGCCGAATAGACAAGTGAACTCTCTGCCACAGACAGCTCGTGCAATCTTGAAGTCAACACCCTCGATCTTTCGGGGAGCATGAAGAACCTGGCCAGGCTCGCCAGCTTGTGATTTTCTCGCATTACCCCAGCCGTAGGCATCACCATTGTCAAGAACTGCAACAGCGTGCCCCATACAAGCAGCCAAGTCAACAACCTCTGTCCCCGTAGGAGGAAATTCTCGTATCTGTGTTGCTGATGGTGTCCGCACGATGAGTTCTCCCAGGCCTAGCTCGCCCTTCAAGCCCGCACCGAAGCTAAAGACCCGAGTGTTCTTGCCAACTGTATCCTTGGCCACAACAATAGAAGCTTCCCAGGTTGCTGTGATCAAGGCAATCTCGCCAACCGGAGGCTCTCCACTCTTGGTAAGCTTCAGCTCCCGGAAAACAGCGACATCAGGACCAGATGTCAATCCACAAGCACCAGGCGTAGAGTCACCACTCCAGTAAAGTTGGCCCGATTTGGTGAGGAGCAATGTGTGGTTACCGCCAGCAACGACTTGCACAATAGGAGAGGTTGGCGGATCGGGATGGAAAAGAACCTGTTTCGGCACTGAAACGTCTTCTTTGTGGCCAATACCCAGTTGACCAGAGCCATTCGAGCCCAGCGCAAATACGACCTCCATATTTTACAACAAGCGAAATTAAGAACAAAAAACTCGTGTAAGGAAGCTAAGAAAGCTCCTCTCAAGATTCTGTGTGCTTCTGTTGCGCTACAACGAGTGGATAGCTAGAGCTTCATAGATGCATAACCCACCCATCGTTATATCGCGAAAGCCTCCGCCGGCTTACGTAAGGGCCATCAGATCTCCACCATAAAGATGGTCGCGAACTTTTTTTTTCTCTTCCTTCTCCTCTACTCCCGTTCACACTCACGCTCTTTTGGGCTTCTTCGCATAGAGCTCCAAACAAAGGCGTTCGCTTGAGAGGATGTGATTCGTGTTTTCTGCTCTTGGTATCATCGCGCAGCAGACAATATGGCTTCACAAACGCAAACCGTCCCCGAAGGGATGGAGAACTTCGTCGTCGGACTGATTGGTATGGGCGACATGGGCAAGATGTATGCCGAAAGGCTCTCTGCCGCTGGCTGGAGGTAAGTCTAGGATCCATTGCGATTCGTGCTTCCAGCGCCAGCTTGTTTTTTCTTCAATGGTAAGCAAATCCTTCCTCATTCTTTAACACTCATTCCTCCCCTCTATCATGATGACTAGAGCGCATTTGGCTCGAGCATTGTTCAGGGACATCTGATGTCCGTTATGGCCATCAGACTACGCCCTGTGCTCTCAATGATGTAAACGCTTGCTACCTTAATTATCAACTGTCTGAATTCCACCATCTTCACCTTATTGTTAGCACACTCTATACTGGCATTCAAGCTAATATTTACAAGAACAGATACCCTCCACATGTGATTGCAGTACACTGAACCGCATGCCGAGTGGCTAACGGCGGATCACCATAGAATTTTGGCCTGCGACCGAGAAGAGAACCAGGAGAGCCTTCAGAAAGAATACGCTAGAAATGTATGGCTTCGTGATTCCTGCCTGCTCTGCCTCGCACCAGTCGCTGAAGCTATCGAATAGAAAAATATAGAGATCTGTCGAAATGGCCACTTTGTATCCCGCGCAAGCGACTACATCATCTATAGCGTCGAGGCCGTCGTCATTGACCGTGTAATTGCTCAGTATGGACCATGTACGCGCCCTCTTCTCGTATTCCTTGTGATTAGTTGCCGATGTCTTGAGAATGTCTCATGCCCCTCAAGGCCATGGGCTGTTGTACGTTTAGAGACTGACCCATGATCCTGCAGCAACCAAACTTGGTGCTATCGTCGGTGGCCAGACATCTTGCAAGTCCCCCGAAATCGCCGCCTTCGAGGCTCATCTCCCTTCCGACGTCGACATTATTTCCTGCCACTCGCTTCACGGCCCCAACGTCGACCCCTACAACCAGCCCCTTGTCCTGATCCAGCACCGCGCCCCGGATTCGGCCCTGCGTAAAGTTGAGACCGTCCTCAGCTGCCTCCGGTCCAAGTTCGTCCATCTCTCGGCCCGTGAGCACGACCGCATCACCGCCGATACGCAGGCCGTCACCCATGCAGCTTTTCTGTCCATGGGCAAGGCGTGGCACGCCAATAAGCAGTTTCCCTGGGAGCTGAGCCGCTACGTCGGTGGTATCGAGAATGTAAAGGTCAACCTGATGCTGCGCATCTACAGCCAAAAGTGGCATGTCTACGCCGGACTTGCTATTCTTAATCCCGAAGCTAGAGAGCAGATCGCCCAGTATGCACGAAGTGTCACGGATCTTTACAAGCTCATGCTCGAGGGTAATCGCGACGGCTTCAGAGACCGAGTCTATTGTGCTCGCGACAAGGTCTTTGGTCCGTCTACATCATGGGACACACGGCCTCTGCTCGAACCATCGATTCTGTCGTCCTTCTCTCTCGGTACCCCCACCGACGAGCCCCGACCTAACAACCATCTGTCCATCCTCGCCATGGTGGACTGCTGGGCGGCGCTCAACATCGTGCCTTATGATCACATGCTCTGCAGCACACCTCTGTTTCGCTTACGTCTTGGTGTAACCGAGTATCTGTTCCGAAACGGGGACGTGCTCAACGCTGCCATCGAGACTGCGATTGATGACAAGACGTACCGTAGCGATGATCTCGAGTTCGCATTTGCGGCGCGGGCTTGGGCTGAGTGTGTCAACCTTGGACATTTTGAGACATGGGAGAAGCGGTTCGTTAGTACTCAGGAGTTCTTTGAACCGCGGTTCGAGGAAGCAAAGGTGGTGGGTAACCAGATGATGAAGAAGATATTAGAAAGCTACAAAGAGGGGAATTAACAGACCAAGTACCAACAAAACGGTAACAAAAGCCTTATACTCAAGCAATACTCTCAACTGGAAAAAATGTGCATCTCCAAGACTCTAGGCAAGGCTTGACTTGGCCAAGAAACAATCAGTCTGGCAAACTCTCACACGTCATTAAAATGCAAACCAACCTTGAGTAGGATAGGTAGCTTCAAGCTTAGTGACCCTACTGAGCCCTAGACACGCCGCTTCTCGTACAACTTCATACTTGGGTCACCACATCAGGAACTCTAGTCTCGATGCTCTCCTCCGTCATAGCCACGCCATGATCCACCCCCAGCGGCGTGGGCGAGAATTCTCCGACATTGTTCTCACTTTCGCTTCCCCGCGAGTCGGGATTTTGCGAATCGTTGAGCTGGGACAGAGGTGTGGCTTCGGCATTCCTATCATCGATAAGAAGGCGCCAGGAATATCCTTCGGGAGGGAGAAGGTAGGGTGTACTAAACAATAGCTGATCAGTCAAGCGACGCCGTGTAGATGTCGGTCCGGGAGTAGTAGGACTGCGCCATGTCGGTCAATAAGAACGATTGGTAACGCATAACACAACTTACCGTGGAATCCGCGTGGCTCGTGCCCTTTGCCGTGAAGGCTGTCCCTGAATCTGATTCTCTTCATGGGTTTCGGGTCCATTTCCGTTCTCGAATGCAGCTAACCATGGCCAAGGACTTTCCAACAGGTCGGGGGCCCTCGAACCCAAATACTCCTGGTCATCACGTTGAGCGGCGTTAGCCAGGGCCTGTTCCTCTTCGCGCACACGTTTGCCTGCGGCTGCAACATTTTTCACGGTGGGCAGCTGTCGTAGTGGCCGTGGTGCAAAAGCCGCACTTCTAAGCGCGTTTCGAAGATGTTGGTTCTGATTGCTGTGGACGAGCATACGGGCGATTTGCTCGTCAAGCATCTGCATCATTTGGCGGTTGCCGACCTGGACCTAGATATATCAGTTCGGGTGTCGTAAGAAACCAATTCCCTGATACTTACTCTCGGACGATGCTCGTCGATACACTTGATAACATCTTTATCGATGACTGGTCTCCCGCCCAATGACTCAAATCCAAAGCCGGCAGCAGCTGTTGGGGGAATTTCTCCGTCGGCGACTGCATTGAGACTCAAGAAAGCCCGATCGGCACATACAGGGCGGCAGGCTGGGCATATCCTGTACCGACAATCCTTTTCCTCGTCACATGCCCATCGCCCAGTGTAAGGACTGTCGTTCAAAGGAGCCTTGAAGCCAGGGGGTAGAGAAGTGTTGCCGAACAGAGCCGTGCTGTTTTTTCGAAACTCTTCCTTCGCAATGACATTTTTCAACTGCCACATATTGTAAGTATGTGTCGACCTCAGAGCAAGGAAAGGAGCATGCTACTAAGCTTAGAGAAACTAACCTCTTCCCGCTGTCTCAATATAGTCGCGATCTGATCTGGACGGTAAGAAGCCATTTGCTCAGGGGTGAGTTCGTCAAGAAAGCTGAGCCTGTCCCGTCGAGCTTCTGCGCTGCCTTTTCGAACACCCATGTCCTTCCGAAAACAATAATCTAAGTAGTCCATGCATGTCTGTTGTCGGATTAGTTACTCATCCAAGTGCTTTGTTCGCTAGGCAGCCTCCCACCAGCTTCTCCTCAATCATCTCATTACGATCTTGGGCACACTGATACAACCACCCGAATTGTCCAGGTTCTTCACATGAGGAACACTCGTAGCTTGTGTCGTAAACCCGGACCATGGTGAGATGCGTGCATTGCGGCTTGAAAACTGGCTGACGCGGCCGTCCAAGTGGTGGTAGAAACGCCATTGTGAAACTTCAAAGGGTAGCCCAGCGAATCGTCTTTGGTCAAAGTAAAGGCCAGGGCTGAGCCAAGGTTCGATGCTGATCATAAGCGATGCAGTGTGTAAAGTTACTTCATGATGTTGCGAGAAACTGCCGGGGAGCGAATGCAGCTCGAGACGATTGTTCAGGTGATGGAACCGAAAGTAAGATCTTAACCTCCATGTTGGATAAGTTAATCGTTCCGGTGGCCAGCTGCCATGAGTGCGTGCAAGTGCAAAGCAGGTGGCAGCTGCCTACGGGCCGCATATGGAATGGCAGATATTGGACAGCACCACGCAAGATACCCTACCCTGGCCGAGTCTTCGTTTCTAAACAATTAAGCTCAATATGTAAGTTGCTTAAAGTATAGTTTCAAATGGAAAAGAGTGTGCTGGGCTGGTGTGTGCTGTCATCAAGTAGCATATAGTAGGTAGCATTGGGAGGTGGTTAGGCGGAAAATGAGGATACACCTAGGTTTCACAATTTTGCGTGAATAGCCTCACGCCAAGAACGTAGCTAGGCCCACGACTACCTACCTGGGCGATGAGAACACAATCGGCATTCACAGATGATACGGCCCGAGACAACATTTCGAAAATCAATCAGCTTTCCAATGGGGCCCTCAAAGGGGTGTTTTGTCTATTTTCATGGCCTCATCCACAATACATAAGGTTTTCACCAGACCCTCCCTTAGCGCCCTCATCAGTTTCGAGCAGAGACAAGGCAAGTATCTTATGCCTCCTCTGGCTCTAAAAGGAATATTGCTGCTCAAGCAGTTGATGCCAGTTTCATTGTCGTTCAACGGCGCGTTTTTATTCTCTAGCATGTCCGTAGTTATTTGCCAGAACCGCAAGCAACGCAAACCCCTTTCCGATGCATAACCGTAAAGCAGCCCAAAATCCGATCCATTTCCTTTTAAACCTCGGTGGTGACCTTCGCCTTGGGGTTTGTGACCTTGACACCCAGTTGCTTAGCACGGGCAATGATGTCAACTCGCTTCCTCGACGAGACGTTGTGGGCGATCCTGTAGTTCCGGTTAGCGATCGTTGGCCAAGGGGAGGGCAGAGAGAGCGTACTCGGCGGCGTGGGTTCGGTTATGCATGAGGAGAAGCTCAACATCGCCAACGTTGCTGACGAGGAAAGCTTTGTGGCCGGAGGGGGTCATGTAGCGGGTCTTCTTGTTGGAGCCGTAGCCGATCTGAAGTCGTAAAGTATCAGCACCCAATTCATCCAGTGTCCCGCCCATCAGAAAGTTGATGATTCTGATCGGCTCTCTTCTTTCCAGGAGGTCCAACGTACAGAGGGCATGGCAATGGTACCGCGGAAGCGTCGTCGAACGCGGCTGTCGATACCCTTGGGCTTGCGCCAGCTGGGATCAACGCACTTGAAGCGGTCACTCTGGTGACGCTCGAAGCGCTTCGTGCCTGCACACACCAGTCAACATCTCTTTTCCAATCTTCACAAGAACTTTTTTTTCTCGTCCGCCCTCAGAGCAATGGTCGTGGAGATAATTCGGGTTTTTGGACTTGACGTACGCTTCTTAACGATAGGGACGTGCTTCTTGGCGGAAACCATCTTGAATCAAGAATGTCAGTACGTGAGCCTCGTCGGTGATGGTTGTTGATGGCCGCATACCTTGTCTTGACTGCGCGCTGTGGGTTAGTTGACGGGGTGTTGGCGCTGGCTGTGTGTCTGGCTCGAAGATGAGAATTCAGCAATTCGGTGCACAGTTGCTCGTTGGGCAGTTGCCCTAAGGTGGGTCCCTCCAGAAATTTTTGTGGTGCGGTTTAGGCGAGCCCCACTTTTGGGCACAAGACCTGAACTCCATGCTAAAATTCAACCACCAACCTAGACATCACCACCAGCCCGCTGCGTAACGAAGCATTTCCGCACCCGACAATCAGCAACCATGTCTTCATCGCAGTCAGTGCAATGCTTCGGCAAGAAGAAGACGGCCACCGCCGTCGCCCACTGCAAGGTTCGAGAAATACAGATCCAGACGAAGACGACACGCGAGAATACCCAGGGAGGCTAACATTGAACAGGCTGGCCGTGGTCTCATTAAGGTCAACGGACGCCCTCTCCAGCTTGTCCAGCCCGAGATCCTGCGCTTCAAGGTACGATTCTAAGCCCTTCTTTTGTGGTTTGCGAAACATCTTCTCCCGCCTCTCCGAAATCGACACGGAATGCTGAGACTCTTCTTCATAGGTCTACGAGCCTCTCCTGGTTGTCGGCCTCGACAAGTTCGCCAACGTTGATATCAGAGTGAGAGTTAATGGCGGTGGAAACGTGTCGCAAGTTTACGCCGTCCGACAGGCCATCGCCAAGTCTCTCATCGCCTACTACCAGAAGTTCGTCGACGAGCACTCCAAGAACCTCCTGAAGCAGGCTCTCGTCCAGTTCGACCGAACCCTCCTCGTTGCCGACAACCGCCGCTGCGAGCCCAAGAAGTTCGGTGGTCCCGGTGCCCGCGCCCGCTTCCAGAAGTCTTACCGTTAAACGGTACGGATTGTTTGTTGGAAAGGGGCAGAAAAGCGTCAAGTCGGAGCGCAGTTGCAGTGGAGGATACACTGGGCAGTGCGGAAAAGGGACTGGAGTCACAATTTCCCTGGTTTGGGAATGGGTTTCCCATTGGCATTTGCATGGCTTTGCTTTTGGCGGATTGTAAAGGATCTGGCAGGCAAATGAAATCTTCAAAGTTAACGACGCGGCTCACGCTGCTATGGGCTGTGATGTCAATGAATCGTCTTCTTGCTGGACTCGTTCCGACATATAGTTCTGTGCTCCTCCTTCAACATGATGTCTCAACCATCGGTCCTACCTGGCCGTCGATATGCATGAAAAGAGCGACATCCGGGCCTTTCGGTTCTCAATGAGGTGGCGGCAGTTGTTGGTCAAACAATAAACTGTCAGGCTGAACTCCACCCCTCGCTGGGAACACATACTCAGATGTGCACTATAACACAACTGGTGTGTTTTCATAAATAGTATTATACCTGAGCCTGTTTCGTGTACCATGTTGCTGTAGCAAAGAGCACTCCCAACTCCCAGCTCTCCAAACCCAGAGCATTTTGTGCCACTTCAAACCCTCCACTGATGTCAAGCTACACACTTCTGCAAGAGCATAAAACCTTGGACGTACCCTACTATGCTCTGACCATACCTCCGTGTTTGTCTAAACCCTTTGACGATTGCCATTCCCGCTGTTCTTCCCTATTGTTTTGGAGTGCGGAGTGTTCTCGAGGCAAGGCATCCCTAGTCATTCCACGATACTAGATCACGCTGCCGTCCAGATTCGTCCAGGTCAACAATCTCCGGGGCCCATTCACCACGCTCGTCCTCAGCTGCCAGATCGGCAATCTCTAGCTCAACCTCCTCACCATCTTCCATCATGACATTACCGCGGCGCAAGTAATCCCCACGCAAATCCCAATCCAATGTACCTGTGACGATAGCCTCAAGACCTGCAAAAGCTGTAGCCACGTCCAGCTGCTCAGACGTCGCTTGGCTTTCTAAGCCTTGTATAAGCTCTTCGAGTCGACGCTTGTAGACAGTAAGTGCGAGTCGCAAATCCCGGGTTTGGGAGTCGGCAGTATCGAGGATAGAGCCCTCGAGCCAGGAGGCACTGTATGATAGTTGTGCGGTCAAGCTGCGGATGAAGCCGGCAGCAAGAGATGGCCGACGGGCAGGGAGAAGATAAGCGCGGAGAAAGATCTTGAGGAGCATGTGCCACCACTGCTGAATGCATGAATCGTTGCCAAGGTGCACGCCAACGACAAAAGAGAACTGAAATTCGCCCACAACGTCATCAGAGTTCAGATCATTATCAGACGCATCGACTAGCGATAGGATGTAAGGAGTAGAGTCTGTAGCTTCCAGAGTTCGGTCAGCCCCAGTGTTGTCAGTTGAGTATGTCTTTATCAGCTGGCTGAAGGCAAAGTTGAGCTCGCGGGCCTTGAGCAGGGGATTTGAGATTGAGTTATCAAGCTCCATCTCGGCCGCCATTAGTATCGATCCTTTGACACGATCGCCTGTGTGAACCGTCCAGTTATCAAAGTTACGTCCGGTGACTCGATTGAGAAGATTCTCGGTAACCTTGCCAGTCAACTGCTCCCACATCTTGAAGTTCGTTTCTGAAGCGGCTGGAGTCAGCTCGCCACTGGCGGTGTTGACTGCACTCGGATCTTGATAAGGAACCAGCTTAGAGTGAATTGTATCGAGGTTGTCGGTTTGGATGCGCGCTTCAGCACGAGCAGAGTCGCCGAGGACTTCATTGAAGCGATCCCACTGCATGACGTGAACAGTGTCAATATGATTCGTGACAATCCAGAAGCCACAGCGAGCAGAGAGGCCTCCAGGATGGGCAACCCAGAAGAAGTGTGCACCTGGAGGTATATCCCTGATTCCACCAAAGTGCTTTGCTGTGAATGATATAGAGTCGTATCCAACGGTGAAGACCTCAGGCAGATCAAGGATGAGAACTACATCGCCGCCTCCCATGTTGTGTGTCAGAGGTTCCCAGGTCGGGCTGTGGAAAGATTTTGAAGAGCCATGTTGGGAAGATTTGTATACAGAATTGCCCGAGTTCTCACCCTGACCTGAGGGAGGATCAAGAGGAGGAGGAACATCGTCATCTTCCTCCTCGTGATGCGTCTCACTGACATGATGAACATGAAGAGTCCCCAGAGGATGTGTGCCTAGAACCGAGACCGACTTTGCGGAGCCACCGCCAAAAGACGCACTGGAGTCTGATTTTGTCAGACCTTTGGGACGCGGTGGGAATGGTGGGCGGTCGCCCTCCATCTTGATAAGGCGGCGTAAGGGTTTGCGCTGAAGCTCACAAAGAAAATGAGGATTCTGTGAGATATAACGAATAATCTCAATTCAGTGATTTGAAGCCTTATCAAGTCGACAAGTGTTGATAAGATGTATGGAGATGGGACGTCTTGTTGAGACTGGTATCGTTACACACAGCAAAACATTAGATGGCGGGGTACTATGTAGCAAAAAAAAAAAAAGGCAGGCAGGTGATAAGAACTTGATGTCAGAGGTGGTTCAATGATAACACCACTATATGGATGAATTTAGATAGTATAGACAATATCGGTTATCGTAATCATTGATGACTTGTTGCAAAGAGGTCGATGTTTTCTTTTCATCTCGAGGTTTTTTTCCTTTGACCGCGCGGCGCGCTCAGCGCACGCACGTCATCAGCAGAGAGCAGTTTTGAATGGCTTTGAATGACGTTCTGAGACAGAGAGGTCAAGGAAATTAATATCATAAATGAAACCAGCTCAATTTCCAAAGAACGGGCCAGCTACCAAAATGCGTGATTGAAGCAAGCAAGTCATTATTTGTGTTGTCAAGGTTGACATATAACATCTGGCTTTGAAATTAATAACACCAACGTTGGCTTTGTTTTCAGCGATAAACGAACCCTATGGCTGCAGACAACATATTGAGCAAAAGACCAGTCCCTCGCCTAACAGCTAAGGGCACCTATATAGTACAACACA
>JABCKB010001414.1:0-11416 GCA_013184455.1 Fusarium continuum
TAATAAAGCTTAAATTAAAGCACTTTTAAAGCTATAAAAGTATATATATAAATTATTTAATGAATAGGAAAGTTAAACAATATAATTAAATAAGTTATTTAAAGGTTTCAGCGGAATTAAGAGGGTAAGGGAAGCAAAGTTATAAGGCAATACAGAAGGTTTATTATACACATTAATTTCAACACAAAAGCATTCCTATAGCATCCAGTCCTCTGCTTTGCTATGTATAGTTTTTCGTTACAACCATGCTAGAAGTCTTGACCACTGTGCTCTTCGACAATTACCCAGCTATGAGGAAGCTATAGGTGAGTTGGGTCCCCCTTTTAGAATCAATTCTAATCCCAGTAATTCCGTAGAATTGTGGATGGCTTCGACAGAGAAAAAGGCTCTCTGATATGGAAGATAATCGAAGGCCTCATTGTACTACAATTAGTACCATCTTCGCTTGCTTTCGTTTTTCTGACGTGCATTAGTTGTTGAATACCGTTTTACGCCCCAAGATGCAGCAAACTTAAGGTCATCTTAGATCTTAAGGCCATGCTTTGCGCCTAGCAAGGAAACCCAACAGGTAAAGTAAGGACGTGAGAGAATACCTTGTGCGACAGGCGTACGGTTACCAGCACCTACGCGAACACGTTGCTCAAATGGCAAGCAAATCTGTTAAACTGTTGTTTTGCTGTCATTTGGATACCTCCCTCACTATTGCCAAATGTCCGATCAGATTTCTTTCTTCAACCATCAACCATATCCTTATCCCTCTGCTTCGCCGCCCCATGGTTATAATCCAGGATGTTCTTCTTAAACCACTTCCAGTACACCTGCTCTGTCCAATCCCGTAGGTACTTCATGACTGTGCCTATTGTGTAGACACCAGCCAGAGACTTTGTATCGCCAAAGTCAAACTTTGCCCAGAAAACCTACTACCTATCAGTAAACTTGCTAAACATGTCACCACTGTATACTTACTGTTTTGTCCCCCTCATGCGTTGTTGCCGCAAAGCTCCATTGATGTCCGTTGGTAATGATAGCAGGTAATATGCCAAGTTCGTCAATAGCAGCTTTAGCGTGCTTTGCATCTCCAACTTGTTCTAGTACATATCGTAGATAATTCCACTGTGCGGTTTGCCAGATGCTCATCTGGAGGTTCCCGGATTTCTTAGTTTCCACGCTGATAGATATTGGTTGTGCATTAAGGCCAAGATAAGAGGTATGATTTAAGCATAGCATTGGGAGGATCTTTCTCAGGTCATCGGCTTTCTCCGTATAGTCTTGACTTGGGTTATCTGCTCGAGGATCGATATAGATGCAGAAGTCTACAAGCTTGGATGTTGCTGCTGTAGGGAGATATTCCTTGGTAATAGTTGAAGAATGGCTAATTACCTTAGTATGATGGAACGTTTGGACTTTTAATCTCGATTAGGGACATACCGGGCGCTGAAATTGACAAGATGTGGCTTTTTGCCTGTCCGAAAAGTCTTTTCGAGGAGTGGGTGGTGAACCTCAAAATTCCACACAATCTCGGCGTGATATCTCTCATGGCATTCTCTTGCGCCTTCCATGAGCTCTATAACAAAGGCTCGAGGCAGAGAACTACCGAAGTCATCTTTGGAGTAGGCGTCGTCTGCATCCAAGCCATATTTTATGAGATTATCACCAAGCTCTGCTCTCATACTCGAATGCAAAACACCCTTGCCCTTCTTCCAACTATTTACCTTGTAAAGCATATCCTGCAGTGCTTTGGGTTGTCGCTCGTCGCCCATTCCAAGTTGTCGTGTTTCAAATCTTTTGTTATTTAGTGAGAGGCTATCCAGCTTCCTACTAGGAGAGCACGATGTCGAGATTGATGCTCGGCTGGGTGATGTTCTCTTCGCGGTTGGTCTGCTCCCACGGCTTCGTCCAGCTGTGGAAGCTTGCGGCGTGTCATGGCCCTCCTGGTCGTTATCTGATCCATCGATATCATCCTCCCTATCGCGCATCGGGTTCAATCGAGCGTTGGGGTCTGAAAGCTCGGAAGTGAGCGATCTTTTAGTTCGCTTCACATTGCCTGAATTTTTTATTTCATAAGTAAGAGTATCTCTGCCTCTTTCCGTCGGCGGTGTTGAGAGCCGTCTTCTTTTCCGATTTTGTTGTTGTTCTTGTGTCTTGATAGACGACGTCAACTCTAAGACTGCTTGCTTATCGTGATGAACTTCGTTGAGCCACTGCAAGACAGACTCTAGACTTAGCATCCTATGCGTAGATCCAGTTTAATATTTGGCGCTATGACGCCATGATAGATGTTGTTGATAGTGTGCTATATTGTGTTTGTTATTGCGAAGCGGGGTCAGGTCGACGTAACAACGCGCTATGATAGAAATGTTGTCAGCATCTTCGCCCAGTGATCGCTAAGTTGATTGGTCAATATTCTAGACCTTATCAGCCAATAGTATGTAAGTATTTACTTCTCGGTGGAGATACATCAAGAATAACAATCTTAGCAGCCCCAGGCCATGACAAACAGGTGAAAGACGAGAAAGACGAGAATAAAGCTGAGGATGGTTTATTTGATAATATGAGCCAGGACCTGATTGCCGAGGTCATAGCAACAATTCGGGAGTAGACTGGCTCTGGTAACCATAGACTCAAAGTCCAATGGTCCGAGGGCAATTGGGTAAGCCCTCATGCTCAGTGCAGCTTTATTACTATGGTCGAAGCCCGCGGATGCTTTGGTGGGAGGTCTTAATAAGAGCCCTTTCCCATAAAACTAACTACATACGTTATTTAAGCCCAAACTTCAACGGAACTTAATCTACCTCATATTCCTGTTTCTTTACCATCATGTTCCCTGCAAAATGACATGAGAATATCCTCACAATTCTACCACTGCTTCTCAAACGCCATTATCCGAAATAAACAACATCGTGTCTCCATTATACTTCTATCGGCCAGACAAATAGTACTAGGAAAGACTAAGTATCAAATACCAACGCCGTCTAAATTAAGCATCACGGAGTCTTGTACCTTCGTCCCAATTGGTAAAAGTTCCACCTGGAAGAGTTAAAAAGCAGTTCTAACTAGTTCAGCCTGGTTCAGACTGGTTTAAACTAGTTTGAACTAGTTTGAAATGCAGTCGAAACCTACCTACGACAAAGGCCAAGCCAGACAAGTTCGTCCACTTACTGCACAATTCTTCAATGGCTTCCGGCTTCTGCTGCTGAAAATCCTCGTTGCTCTGGAACATACCCTTTTCCGCAATCAGCACCGGCAAAAATACCTTGACATAGACGCTTCTCGTAACTTCATTCAAGAAAACGTTGGCAGCATCATGAATAGGCTGTAACTACTCATCATTCTCACATAGTGTCAGGTCCCCATCGGCATGCGAACGGTGTAGTCGGTCATGCACAACGCTTGGTGCGTATGCAGCTGTGAGAGCCGTGAACCGGTCAAGAATTACCTCCCGGACTCCCATGCGATCCTGGCTGAGGTCTTCGGGACGAATTGTAGATCGGGTTTAGAGCTTCAGGGGCCGAGAGAACTTCCATGGCTTCATGAACCCGGCAGATCTGCTGTCGCCACTGTTCTAGCTCTGTCGCAGAGACAAACTCCTGTATAGCCTGGGGACTGAAGCACTGGACCAGAAGGAAGGTGATAGTGGCCAAGAAGATAACGACGAAGAGGATGATGATACGCGGATCCCGCCGTGACTTGTGTCGAAGTAGACGACGCTTGACCTGTTGGAGAAATTCTTCTGATATTTCATTCTCGTTGACGATGTCGTCTTCTTCACGACCAGCTTGTGCGAGACGTCTGTTCTCCATTTGATTGGAAAGAAGCTGGGTTGGTTGCTGGATTCAGGAATGAGTATGAGCGTATGTAGCTTGGATGGAGTGTCAATCAAGGCAGTAGATTTACTTGACTGGTTTTTGACATAACCAGCGCGTGCAGCCTAGAAAAAAGTTGAATGTTAATGAAATGATAGAGGGCCAGGATTTATGCAGTTGCCTTACGATGGATGATCTGCTAGGATAAAAGACGGACCTATGTCCTTTGAACGAGTGGTTTTGAAACAGTAAACCCTTCAGATAATGCCAGACGTATCAGGACTTATGAGACTTTCTTCGTAAAATGTGCTCTGTATGTCTACTATGTTAGTCTACTAATTCGTGTAGCTCTTTATTCCTGGGAATATTCCGCTGATTTTGGGTGAAGTTCACGGAGGTCTACGATCTCGCTGCCTAAAATAAGTGAATGGCTTGACGTATCCGATGAATTATTTCTATGTTTCCTCCTAGCCTCACCTCTTCTACATTTTATTTCATCCGCATCGTTTCTACCTCCACATCCTCTACCTCACACTCAACTGCGAACCAGAATGGCAGAGTCGCCGCGTGAAGGTGATAGACAGCCCTTCGACGGTGAAGCCTGCTTGGCTGATCTGCGGGCCAGATATGGTTCACAGGCCAGGGGGAACCGGCGCAGAAACAACGAGACGAAGAGACGCAATCATCACAACCGCGAAAACCCCCTGCCCCCAGATACTGCTCAGAGTAAGTCGCATCATCTCTTGGTACTTGCATCATACTAACGTCTCTAGACCCTCCACGCCGCCGAGGCATGAGGAGCATCAGTCTCGCCCTGCGCATCGTCAGGCTGAGGACAAACTTCCTTCGAGCTTGACTGCCATTGTCAAAGCAGTAACGAATCCAACCTGGCTGATGTACATGGCCATAATCGCCAGTGTCCTTTGTCTCTGTCTCTGCTTCTGGCGCTTGTTCAATTTCGCCGAGTCTATCGGCGAAAGGCCGCAATATCAAAGCGATTAGTATAAACTACATCTCAACCTAGTATACACTGAATGTGTCAGTACAAACCAAAGTTTCTACCTGAGTCCAGCTCATTACATGTTTCGAGGCTTATACTTGATACATGTCTAGACACGGTAGTAACTGCTTGCTCGAATAATCATCAAAACTCACCAAAGTCTGCTCTTGGTGTTTGCCTAGATTTTTGTCTAGATACCTAACTATGTTGTGACCTAAGTTTTTATTCAGGTTTGCTCTATAATGCCGAGCCACCCAAGTAAACACGTGTATGCTCATTAATAGAAAAGAGTGGTCTGCCTAAACATGTGTTAAGACTTGTCTAGGCATTCGACTTGGCATTGATCCCGACATTTGTCCTATCCTTTGTCCTGTCCTTTGTCTAGATTTTTGTCTAGATCTCTGACCGGGTTTTCATCCGGCAGTACCACGCCATCTAGACTTTTACCCGGTGTTTCCTTGAGCGACGTTCAGTCTCGGTGGATTTGCGTACTTAAAGAGATCTAGCCTGCTAGCTGAGCCACCATTTTAATTCGCACGTAACTACTAATCAACATTCCTTTGCTTCCACCATGGAAATAAGAAAGAGAGGTTCAAGCTCAGCCGGGGGAGTTCTGGTGGTCCTACGATACTTCCGTAAATCTACGACCTCTTCTCAAAATCTTCAGAAGGATGTACAAAGAATGGTTCATTACTAATTCACAAAGACCAAGCCACAAAGAGCGGTGAACGCAAGTTCAAGGAAGATGTGGCGTCCAGACAAGGTGGGATTGCTTTTTTGTACGACGGAGCTGTAATCAATTTTAGCGCAGAACATTTCGGGCCATCGAGGGCATATTGTGGAAGATTGCTGTAGCTCAAATGGGCCAAGTGATGATGTATGCGAGACGGTAGCGTTTGATCCAAGGTCCTGTTTTAATCAGACTCTCCAGGTAACTTTGGCCTTCACACGAACATGTGCCTCTCAGAGATTTCTTGCCCACGCCATCATATTGGTCAGCCCGTGAAACCTCGGTCGATAGCATTGTATCTTGGAGACATTTGATACTTGGTAGACTATCACTTTATAGACTCTTTTAATACACTAGAGGCAAGTTTGTTAATCTGGGATGTGATGAGTGACCAAATAGGTTAATTGATTTGTTGGCTGTAGACATAAAATCGCCAGCTATTTCATGCTTTCAAACAATCATGTACAGGGTAGGTCTGCTGCAGCTGTACATAGTCACGTGATGATAAGATTGAAGTTGCTTGACCTCCTGAAGCACGCCAAACTCTTTTAGGAACTCCACCACAACAAAGTTGTCAACAAGCCCCACACTCACGGCTCCCATTCACGTCAACATTCTGAGAACCAGGCCACGCACCATAGGTTACTTACAACCGCATTGTAGCCATCCTCCAGCGCGAAAGGTGCTGATGCCTTATCTTTGTTGATATACGCCTCTTTTGCAGAACATGGGATCCCTCCACGATCAGATCACCGCTTGGTTAGAGTCTACTATCTACGACGTCATTCCAAACGATTACTCAGACGTGCAACCAAGTCTTCGCAAGCCGGAAGACCTCAGAAGGAAACAAGAGGAGCAAAATCCCTATCTCTCGCCTCCGGCTTCTCTTAAAAGACGCACGAGGCAGAACCGTGACTGCGGCATATCACAAGAACAAACGCCCAAAGAGCGTCGGCTGAATAGAGATGAATCGGGTGAAGGCGAAGGCGATGCAGCAGCGCAGGACGAAACACCGCGGGGGAACAAACCGGCGTCTGTTATAGTGTCAGATGCACCTTCACTACCTTCAAGAGCCAGCAGTATCGTATCCAGCCAATCCTCTCCCTCGAGACAGCTGAATCAACTACGACTGCACCCAAAAGGCAGCGAATTTAAATCGATGAATGTCAACGACGAAGACATGCCACTTTTGCTTGCTGACTTTGTGCTGGAGATGCAGCGTGCCGTTAAGTCAAAATTCGTGCCCGCCCATCTCGAGGTAAGCTCAAAGCTGCGCCATTATCTCAGATGTTCTTGGCGCTGATGGAAATCATGTGCAGCCGGTCATTTCTCAGCGAAAGCGTCATGTCCGCTCGCTTTTAGAGTTTGAGCCCGATGTGTATAGGAGCCGCGACTTTGAAGCGCCCGTAGCGACGTGCACTCTTGAGGGTGTTACTCACATCGTGGCCAAAGCGAAAGACACAGCAGACTTGGAACAAGACGAAGCTGGCTGGAACAACCTAGTTCATACGCCGATTCTTGAGCTGGTACTTTACGGTCGCCAAAGCTGGGGCAAGCAACTGGCAGGCTTCTGTCCTTGGTAAGTCCGGACTATGACACCTGATCTCGTGACACCGTTTGATTGACTGTTTCTGCCACAACTAGTATCACAGCTGGAATTCTCCCACAGTATCGTGTTCAGAATGTCCCTGGCAAAAAGATCGACTTTGCTCTTCTTATTGACCCTCAGTTTGATCAAGAATCTGCCTCAACCGTCAATGCACTCTGGCAGGATCGCGGGACAGTCAACCACACTGATTTCGTTCCTCTGCAAAAGCGACCTATAACAGTGAGCATAGAAACGAAACGCTCAGACGAAAGCCTTAAGCGGGCAAATCTTCAAATGAGTGTCTGGCACGCAGCCCAATGGAGACTTTTAGAGGAGCTGGCTGGAACAGCTGCTTTGGAAGAGCTCGGTTTCTTGCCTGGTGTTTTTGTGCAGGGTCACAAGTGGGAGTTTGTTGCGTCTAGTTATCGTGATGGTCGAACTGTGAGTTATCTTCTCTATCTGGCATGTGATATTCACGCTAACTGTTTAGACTCTTTGGACAGAACGAAGGATGGGCACAACGCAGACAGAATTGGGGGTTTTCCAAATAATGGCGTGCCTGGATAGGCTTAGGAAGTGGTCTTTGGTAGAGTTCTGGCCTTGGTATAAAGCACATGTGCTCGAGGTCGGTGTAGAGGCTGAATAGTATGCTCAGAGAGACATTTCCCAGAGGGAGAAGAGAGGATATGTTTGAAGAGCCCATCACATCAACTTAGACATATGCGCTTGAAATCTTTTTGTTCTGAGATGGCGATGCCGACAAGCAGACAGTGAATTCAATTGCTATTCTCAAT
The DNA here is from genome assembly GCA_013184455.1 of Fusarium continuum. NCBI lineage: Eukaryota > Fungi > Ascomycota > Sordariomycetes > Hypocreales > Nectriaceae > Fusarium > Fusarium continuum. Next base: position 7,916 of record JABCKB010001414.1, read on the forward strand.
GTAGACAAAGCAAACGCCTTGACCAAGCTTATCAGCTTACTTAGTGACGTAATATTCTCAGGGTTCGATAGTCAGGACGTCGATAAACTTGGCATGTCGTGGAGAATTAGAAAAGCCCTCTTACACATCGAGCTGGCGACAAGCCCTATTTTGAGCAAGTAATGAGCTCTGTTCCAGTGACAATCCCGAATCTACTATGGTCACTTGCGACTTCAAGTTCGAGGTATGACTGATTGTCTACGTTAAAAGCCCGATATGACCTCCAATAACTCATGTTTCAACTATTACACCTTCTAGTACTAAAGGAGTGAGAAAAAGATATCTGGATAGCTTTAATCCGGGGATATGGGCAACAATGGCAGTCGTTCGCAGAGGTGAGCCATGCTCGTCACCTGGAGCAAGACCCAAGCAACCGAGTGTCTTGTTCGAAAGCTTAATTACAAATCCTATTTGAACTTGATCATTAATGTGCATTCAACCTGAAGCTATACATAGGTTCCATGTCATATAAGAGCTAATGAGATAGATGTTACACTTATGCACTTATCTACTTCTCTCAAATGTGTGGGTTGCGTCAAAAAGTGCAACGATGCGGCCAAGACATGCCAGTGCACTGCTTCAAAGTCTGACAAATACCAATGAGTAGGACGCCACGATACCACAAGTCTAGAAGTAAGTGAAAAGCTCTTACTCTGCATTGATTTGACCACTATCTCATGATTTGCAGCGTGACGATTTACCATGAAAAAAAAAAAAGTCAAGGTGTCATTACGTCGCTCTGCAGTCCTTGCCACCTAACTAAGTGGTGTGTTTGGATGAATATGTGATATACATGGGCTTGGAAATAAGTTTGGGAGAAGCTTAGAATCCGCGAAATGGTTGATAGACTCGATGGCTGGTTGAACGTGACGTTGAAGATGCCTCCGGCGCCGATGACATCCAAGGTAGCCGCAGCACGAAAGCCGCTTCCAGCGACCAAGACCCCGATCACCCCTTTGATGCCGAACATGTTCGTACTCGTGACGCCGAAGAGCTCATGTTGGTGACGACACTGATGATACCGACGATGGCCATGACATCCCAGATGCCGCCGAGACGCACGACTTCGGTGACGCTGATAGTGCCGGAGACGATCACACTGCACACAATGCCGAAGAACCCCGCGATGTCGGCGATACTGATGACGATGCAACACTAAGCAAGTCTGCCAAACTCCAGATCTTAAGCAGTCTTATGGCACTGGAGTCTCTCAATGATGAAGCCACTAGCAGCGCTCAATACTCCCACAATGCTCGCCATGCATGCTAACAACGACTACGCTCATAGCGACCACGACTCTCACAGCGCTGGTGCTACTGGTGCTGCCCTCGGCCTCGAAGAAGCTTACGATGCTCACCGCGTTGAAGATACCAACGGCGCTGGAATTGCTCACAGCGCTCAGGATGCTCAAAGTACTGAAGACTTTCCCGACGCTGCTACCGGCGCGGCGCATGATTCTACGCCGTCACCTATCTCTGTTCATAGCACTTCATCCCTTGATTTCCAGAGACCGCTTACACCCCCAGCTAGTTTCGACACCTATAAACAATAGAAATAATAGCCATTTCCAGAGGGTGCTGATGACTTTGAATAAGATCATTGGAGCTCTATCAGTTACCAGAACTCCTCGCGTTGTTGTAGCGTGTCGGAGTCCGAGCAAGGGTACTGTTCCGAATAGAGGCTCAATGCCAGATCTTGATCCTCGTCTCCATTTCCATCGCTGACGAGACAAATCATAACCTTGGCCTTGCTCTAGTCCACGACGCGTCATGTATCGCATGCCCCATCAACTGTGCTCCGGTCTTCGGCTGCATGACACGGCTCGTCAAGACTGCCATCAAAACGGCTGTGATTTCCTGATCGATGGGATTGCTAGACATGACACCCAAGCCAAGCTTGCTGAGATAACCAGACGATCTCCTATTACTTCAGCACCAAGTTCAAAAACGTCTTTGGATCGCATTGTGCCCACAGTACTCCACGACAGCATGGCCGACGCAATGCGCTATATCGCGTTCTTGACCCTCCCGTGGGGCGGTACTCTGTCGTCGTCACTGAGCATACAGCCCCAAGGGGGAACCTGTGCGTCGATGTGAAGCCCAACAGCCAACTCTCACTCTGAGAAGACGACATCAGGAAAGTGCTTCGGTGCATGGCAGCTCTCTCAAGACGCTGATGCCGCGTAGCCCGAGCCCGATGATTTCGAGTCGGATGTACTGTAGTATCAGAACTCATGCAAGCATGATCTAGCCGTCGAACCAATCAGACGGAGTCTCTGATCTCTTCTCTTCCCCCACCTGGCCAAGGCTAGAGCTAAAGCTACTACTGTAAAAGCTTAACTAGATAACTCAGCAAGAGGTGAACCTTATTAGCAGAGAAGTTTACCAATCAGATAGATAGTAGTCTTGCTCTTTCACTATTCATTTGAGACACTTTGGCCACGTAGCCTGACCAATTCGATATTAAACGTAACATTTAACCTTCTTCGGAAACATGATACTCAGGCCGAGTTGACAAAGGCCTTGGTCTAATTTTCAACCTCAGAATCGGGAGTATGAAAGCGAATATGCCTACTCACACCTACCTACCTGACGCTTGCGTCTCCCTTGGCAACCGTCCTCAACCGTAAGACAAGGTCTTAGAACTTTTATCTCACCCTGCAAGCAACAATGAGAGGCTCTGTTAGCCAAGTCTTCACTTTGGGAATAGTTAGGCGTTACTCTCTGTGACAGTATAGTATTCGTGTACTTGTAGGTAATCTAGCTATCCCAGTAAAGGGAAGCTTATGGCACAAATAATTCTGACCGAGTGAGCATATTGCTGTCTGAGTCATGTCCTCTGCTGCGGCTCCGGCCACGTTAGTTAGCCAAAGTGTCTAGGGCGGGACAGTCAAGTGTGGGCAGTAACTGGCTGGAAGAGACCGTGTTAACACTGCACATCATTTTGCTGTACCTATTCCAGGAGCAAAAGTGGTAGGATCGATAGGGGCAACTGACGTTAGCCGAACAATGGAGCTGGGATCCCAAGCGGATTAAGTCAACCATCCAAAGAGAAGAGGGAGCAAGACAGTTCCGCTTCAGCATATTGGAATATCGAAAAGTGATTGATGAGCCCATGTGGCGGGTTGGAGTGACGAGAAACCTGCTTGCTATGAGAACTACCTCTGGGTCGATAGCCTGGGCTCCCTAAAGAATAACAAGATGGCCACCCTTAGTTATACCTATACAAGATGGCTGGGATGGCAGAATATCAGGGTTATCTAATGGTGATACTTTATTAAGTTAGTGAGCACACGTTAGGATCAAGAGGTAGGAACACATTAGCTATGACATGATATCGTAATTGCAGGGCCGCCACTTGACTCTAAGCGGCTTTAGCCCCGGGACAAGAACGGCGAGCGAGAACATGTCGACTGGCTTGACTTTCGCGAGAATTTACTGTTGACTAGAGATGGTGCGGGCC
>JABCKB010001433.1:0-11229 GCA_013184455.1 Fusarium continuum
GGGCAATATACTAAGGCCTTAATTATAGTCTACAGAGTAGCTTAGCTATTTGCAGCAAAGGGCAGACGCACTGCGACTACTTCATTGGCCAGTGGCTCTTTCCTCAAGACCCACAGCGTGTCATGACTCTTCCGAAGAAACACGCGTACCGTACTTGGGTTGTAAACTTAGCAAAGTTTTAAACCCCCCAACTATGTTGGAAGCAAGACCAGTCGCGTTTGTGGTCGAGCGCAATTGTATCATGAAGTGTTCAAGCTTTGAACGCCTACGTAGACTTTGACCGTTAAAGTGGAACGTGATTTTAATCAGGAGATTTGACGTCTTTTATTTATTAGACTTTGCAGGCGAACCAAGCTCAAATATCGCTCAGACAAGTAAGTGTAAAGCAGACACCAAGATAACCCAAGTCTCTAATACCCTAGGAACCAAGAGTATTCGTGCCCAAACACCATGAATTGTAGCATTAATCTGTACGTTTGTTGTATCGTCTTCACCACTTCACTTACCCTAAGGCTCAAGCCAGTGTCGACCTGCCATCCATGGATTATCTTACCGTATCTGTGCCAAGACACGCCGATCACCTGGATGAGTAATTTCCCCGCCTTCTACTTCCTGATTCATCCCGGAGTTAGGTATCCTTGTACCTATCCTCGGCATTAAAGTTGGCCCTGGGGTTCCCGTCTTTAGGGGCGGGGATACTTGGTTTTAATACATGGGGTTGGTCTCGGCATTCTATCCGTCAAAGCCTACTCTGTACCGTACAATCTTTCTACTCTCTACTCTACCATCCGGCAATGACAGAACTCGTCGGCAACTGGCTCCACTTCACAACTCAACAACCGAAACGAAAACGTGCTGAAGCTGTGTGTGTCTTTTGTCATTCAAAGAAGATCAAGTGTGATCTACAGGTAAACTTACCCAGTTCCATTTCCTTTCCGAAAACGGACGTGCCGAGTCCTGACCGCGTGTCAGAGCCGAAAATCCCAGGGCCACACACGATGCTCCAATTGTGACAATCAGGATCAGGACTGCCATCTTCGGCCGTCCAAGAGAGGCAAGCAGCGTCGCAGGACATCCACTCAAGCAGAATGCGGAACCGATGCTGGGACCATCACCCAGCGTGGTAAGTTATGCGCTTCAATGGTAGAACCACATTGACCATCTCTAGGGGAAGATGCGGGCGATAACAGATCAGAAGCGCCCAATGTTACCGCTATCGGATTCGCACATGACTTAGCAGACCAGGGGATGATTGATTCACCGGCCTCTGTAACTGCTTCAACACCAAGAGCGGCTTTCGCTGTGCCCATGACCGACCCCCCCGAAGTCGGAGTCACTCATCAAACCCGAGCGAGCACATCCCCAACAGAAGGTGCCGGTCGCAGCCATGCAGGCGATGTCGATACTGGATTTCTCCAAATTTATGGGCCTGAGAACCAGCTTGAGGCCGAACAGCAAGAACTTGTCGCAAATCTCGAACTTCGAAATCCAGCATCAGATCCTCGACAACAAGAACTTCAACAGAGCTTTTCAGAGACTTATTTCGAATACTGCTACCCGTGGTGTCCTGTTCTTGATCGTCAGACGCTCGAGTCCGAACTTGAGAGGTCCCCCATGCTTGCGAATGCTCTGGCACTGGCTGCAAGCCATGTACAGCCTCCTTTGATCCCACATGAAGGACCAGCCTCATACTATAAGAAAGCGAGGATGATGTTTTACGAGGATGAAGAACCGGATATACTTACAGCACTCAAAGCCATATCCCTATTCTACTGGTGGGCGCCGCGTTCACCTGCTACGGCTCATCGCCATGCGTCTTGGTGGTGGACTTCTGTCATCATAAGGCATGCACAGCAGATGAACATCCATCGTGAGCCACAGGGGGCTGTAGCATCTAGCGAACTACATCTCAGCCTACGGAGGCGATTGTGGTGGACTGTGTTTGTAAGCGTACCACCTCAGGCTTTTGGGACCGTGTTAACAATACATACCTAGGCACGCGAGCGGTTGACATCTCTCTGCCAGAGTAAACCGTGTATCATCTGTCCAGAAGACATGACCATCAAGGAAGTCCAGCCCTCCGATTTCCCGAGCGATCCTGCATCACAGAAGAAAGGCCGCATCTTCATGTACTGGGTTCGTTTGTGTGGCTTGATGGGGAAAGTCTCCAAGGCTTTGTCCAAGTCAGTCGATTTAACATCTGCTCCGTTTCCCACAGAATTGAGACAAGAACTGGTTGAATGGGTCCAATCATTACCACCAGATCTGCAACTTCCAATAGGCTCAAGTCGTACAGAATCATTCGACCGCGACGTCCATCAATTGCATCTTCCTTACCTCACGACCATCATCGTCATGCATCTCCAAAGAACAACCCCAGATCTACCTCAGGCTCTCCCACCAGCAATACTGGCTGCTTCTTGTATAGCCAGAGTTCTTCGAGATATCCTCTCTCGTGGCAATGCACGCTTTCTCATGGCTATTACATGTTGGTATTGCGGCACAGCTTTTATCGCTCTTCTTCAAGCGAGTCGGATCAAGCAGTTCTCAAAGGAAGCTGAGGAGGGCTTAGACATCTTGGATCAAGCAGTCGGTCAGCTTCAACACATGTGGGCATCTGCCAATGTCATACGACAAGGCTTTGAACGACTTCGCGCGTTGCCACGTACCATGATGCATCCTGGCAGAACAAGGGCGATCGCGACAAACAGCGGCAGTCGAGGAGAGCCAAACACATCGTCGCCCGACTTCGACTGGGTGTGTTTGTTTCCCTTTGTGACAAGATCGACTAGTCAGATCGCGGATTGTCTTCTTGCTGATAACGAGTTTGGCACAACGACAACTGCTCTCCCTTCACCAGAAAATGCGGTGTTCCACGAAGATCTACTCAATCGTTATCAGGATTTGTTGGAACCATTCGTTGATTATAACTTCGATTTCTCGACTATTAACCTTGACATCTTGTAACTTTACTGAGAAAGATTGTGACCATGAAGATGACCACCAACTCCATATTTACTTACACGCACTGTAGTGCGATCTTCATAAGGGACCAATGAGAAACATGTTGCTATCTAAGCTCTTTAGCTAAACTATGGTATCCTATCAATCGATTGCAAGCTTAAGATCGAAGCGTTTCTGCCTTCTCTACATACCAAGACAGATCGCTCTCGGGATCCATCTCAAAAGCCGTAAAACCATTGCCCATAAACCTGAACGGATTCGACGTGTTGTACGTGATATCAAAGTCTTCACCACGAATCTCCCCAAGCATGCGGTTAAAGAGATGAGCGCTACCACCAAACAATGCCGTAACCCGCCCGTCAACTTTGCCTCTCTTATACCAGCTAGTACAACCACCGCTCCAAACAAGAGTCTTGTGAACCTGATCGCTGTACTTGATGAAGGCATCGACCTTATCTTGTTTGGGAACAACGTACTTGATGTCTTCAGAAGCCATCTTCTTGATCCATTTGACAAAGTAGTCGCCTGTCCAGTTGAGAGACTCCACCAGTGAACCATGCCCGCCGAGGCAGTTTGGGCCCATCATCATGAAGTAATTGGGCATGGATGGCACGGCGACTGATATGTAGGCTTCGGGGTCTTCCTTCCACTGTTCTCGAAGATCGATGTTGTTTAAACCTACAATCGGATAACGTGGCCGGAAAGAGACATCGAAGCCGGTGGCGTAGATGACTGTGACGAGAGTTAGTGTGATGCTCGGGGCTGGGGTTGAGACGGTGTCTACTCACTGACGTCGACCTCATGTTCCTTGCCATCGGCCGTCCGAAGGCCCTTCTCCGTCACTTGTGTAATTGCACTATCTGTCAGATGACAGTTCGGTCGTAGGAAAGATTCCAGATATCCCGGGCCTGGCGTTATGCGACGGCAACCCAACTCCCACTTTGGTATCAACTTTGAGCATAGAACAGGATCATGTCCCAATTTCTCAGCCATTTGCTCAGCTGCCATCTTCATGCCTGCCTCGTTGTTCTCACCCTTCCTGAAGATGTAGAACGACTTGTTAGTTCTGGAGATGATACCCTTGCGATGTTGAAGATGAAGCTCTGGGTCTTGAAAGCGCTCCTTGTCTTGATCAGTGTATCGAGGATTCGGGTCATCATCCTCTCTGCCCAGATGTTTAGAGGGAGGAGCTCTGTAATAGACCCAGGCGGGACCTCGCACAAAATTGGTGACTTCGGTGCCAGGTAACTTGACCATCTGAGGAACTATTTGGATTCCTGATGAGCCATTTCCAATCACAGCTATGCGCTTGTTGGAATAGTCAAAGTCATGGTCCCAACTTGCTGAGTGGGTCGTGTGGCCTTTGAAGTCTTTTAGCCCGGGAATCTTGGGCCACGATTCGTGTCTTTACATAGTCAGCGCTGTTGTGCATAATGAAGGTCGGCCAAGACTTACACAAGTACTCCCTGAGCCGAGATCAACACATGGCAGTACTCATCTCGTCGGATACCCTCGTGCTCAACTGTGACCTTCCATTGGCCTAGGTCATCCAGCCACTCAGCTCCAATGACGCGGGTATTGAGTTGCAGGTCACGATCAAGATTCCATTTCTTGACTGTTGCTTTCATGTAAGAAAGGATATCACCTCCACTGGCGTAGAACCTCTCCCAGTTAGGATTGGGGTCAAAGGGGAACGCCTGAATGGGATCAGATGAGAACAGACAATGGTGGGATTGAGTAAACATACATAGATGTGAGCTGGAACATCGCATTGAACTCCGGGGTAATTGTTCGCTAACCATGTACCGCCAATATCGCTTCGGGCCTCAAAGATGGTGTGGTCTACAATTTCTTCCATCTCGGGGAACCGGTGTTGGAACTTGTGCGCCATCAAAAGACCAGAGAAGCCGGCACCAATGGTAACGACTCTAATTTTTCGTGGCGTGTATGCGAGATCTTGGTTGAGCTCAAACGGATCAGTGACATGACCACTGGTATGGCCGTTTGTATGACCATTTGATCCATTACGGATCTCGTCTGTCTTCATGACAAGCTCTGGAAGCTCAGTTGCTGGCATCCGTGACAAGTCCTCAGCCGCTTGGGCCTTGGTCTCTGGAGATTCGACAAAGGCAGGCATGGTAAACACCTGGAACAAACTCTGCCAAGGACTGTAATCTCGATTGTCCCTTGGAGTCGAGAATCGTGAATGATTGGTCAAGTAGCTGGAGATCGTGAAAAGCGTTTGTTTTGTCTGTTTGTCGCTAGTACACTAAATGGTTTCCTGAAGCACTCATTATATCTTGCAGTTGAAAAAATCTCGCACAAGGACTCTATTCTGGAGCAGTCTACTACAAGCGCCGCTCGCCATCGCCCAGATCGACTTCGGCAAAGACGGTATTGGGCCATGTTGCTAACGACACCTCCCAACCCTCTTCTGAGCTGTTCATAGCCGAGCATGTTTCCCAGGGCCCCTTGCAGCTGAGCAGCACTCGGCAGTCAAAACAAGGCCCCTCGCCTATTTCTTGAGGAGTCCGGCTATCCCGATTCGGATTACCGACACTTGATCGACATTGGAGGCTGAGTGGCGGAGTCGGCAAACGATACCCGCAAGAAGAGCCTGGCTATGAAGCTGCTTCAAAGCTACTGAGGGATTCCTTGATGTTTTTAATTACTGCTTTATCATATGTGTCTTAGTTACGGCCATCAATTGTGCGAAGTGTTACAGTGTCGCTTCAACCGTTAATCCTCTAAACTAATCGCACATCACCAATTCTCAAGCAACCAACCATGACTCTTGATCGATACTCTTACAATGGCCCCATAGACCACACAGTCGCTCCCAAACTAGAAAATGTGCGGGGAAAGTCGGTTATCGTTACTGGAGGCGCTAATGGTATGGGCGAAGCTTTCGTAAGAGACTTCGTCGTTGCTGGCGCCTACGTGACCTTTGCAGATGTCAATGAACAGCGTGGCCAAGCAATTGAGGCAGAACTCAATGCTAATGGGACTACATGCGCTTTCATAAAATGCGATGTCAGGGATTGGGATCAACAAAAGACAGTCTTCGAGAAAGCGAGAAGCCAGAGTCCAAGCAATAGTGTTGACATTGTTATCGCAAACGCTGGTATAAGTCGAAGCTCTGGCGACAGTCTGTGGAACTTGGATGGTGAGTGTTGCGCTTCCCTTCACTTCATATCAAATGGTGAAAGACTCTGACAGAGATCCAGACCCAAATGGAGAGCCAACAAAACCTGACTTGAACATCGTTCGCGTCAACATAGATGGGACATTCTATACATGGAAACTAGCGGTTTACTATTTCCGTCAACAGCCAGTGAATGAAGAACGAGATCGTTGCTTCATCATAACAGGTAGCATGGTGGCATGGATAGACTCTCCTGTAAGTCATCATCAGGGCTTTCGGCAGCTTTATACCTGACAGATTGTGTAGGGCAACTGGGAGTACACGGCTACAAAATATGCTTTGCGAGGCTTCATGAGAACAGTTCGAAGATCCAGCCACGAGCAGTCCATCCGAATCAATTACGTTGCACCATGCTGGATCAAGAGTGCTATCCGGACGGCAGAGTATGAGAAGTGGCTTATCGATCACGGCGTCGAGTTTGGCGAACAGAAAGATGTTTCTAGCTGCATGCTAAGAATTGCTGCTGATAAATCTATCAACGGTGGGTGATAGAAACAATGCTGATGTCTATCTACTAATGCCTCTGGCAGGTCGTTCTTTAATGATAACTCCTCGCTCTATCGCTAAGGAGGGATTCGTGGACATTGACAGAGAAGACTATAAGGACACTCCTGAAGATGAGTATCTGAAGAAGGTACAGGTATCTCAGCTGGTGATCATTGAAGACAAGTGGTTGGACAGTTACAAGGTTAGGATATATAAGGATTAGACCTAGAAAACTGTGTAGAGAGATGATCCTCCATAGTGCGGAATCGGGGTATATGAATTGTCCTAGCCGCTGAGGATTGGATCATGCGCAAAAGTTCACCCAATCCTCCATGAACAGAGTTCCCATTCCGTTTTCAAAGAGGCTTCTCAATCATACTAAGCATGCTAAAAAGTCATCCATCAATGCTTACTCCTGTACTCAGGTGTAAAGATCGCAATTCTGTTTGTAATAAGTGACCGGCCGATGATTCCTTTGATATCACCTCAACTGTACCATAAAGGTTGCTTCACTGTAGCTTCCAACTTATTGCCGTTGCTCGTATATCCGCAAAGACAATTTGTCTTACCCAATGTAATGGGTTTCCCACAATACCTCGCCGTGCACTTTGACATCCCGCTGAGGGGATGGTCCGGACTATGATTCGAAAGGCCGGTCCGATGGGATTTTTATCATTTACCTCGAAACCTTGCGATAGCCTTTGAATGATACTTTGGGTGTGGTCACCGCATCGTGCGACGTTGTCATTGTTGGACTTGGGGTTGGGGAGGTGTGATAAGTGGAATGGACTACACGATAAGCACCAAGAACAACTATATTGCAAGAGCTTAAATAATACTTTAACTCGTTATAATGGCCGACAGCAATATAACACTCAACTTGAGAGTGATTTGGCCAGTTTACATATTCAAATGAGAGACGAAGGAATAAAAAAACCCCAAAATAATTAAGTTTATCAAACATAATATAAAAGCCAGTTGACATAAGTTTTGCTTTTTTTTGTATCTGAATCTGGTCGAGTCACCTTCGTCACAATCCTTTCTACAGCATTGCGCTATCAGGTTATTATTAAGCACAGGAACAGCTTCAATAGTCAGATGTCCTCGGCATCAACTCTTGACCTTAAAAGCTTCGCAGAGCAGGCAGGTCAAGTGGTCCCAACACTGGTCTAGCTGTTGGGCTTTTGGTAAAGACGGAGCTGGCTTCGCATTATAGAAGAGAAAGTCAGGGTTCTATGTTAATTGGAAAGCCCAAAGAAATTTCACTACCTAAATTATGGGTTTTTCTAGACTCGCTCCTCCCTATATAACATGGGAGATCTTCCTCAGATATAGTCACAACTAGAGCCTCCGTGGACTCGTTATCTGAAGCAATAATGTTATCCCAGACAACTGCTTCCTTATCGGCACATTCCGCTGGTAATTTCACCAAGTTGCGACCTCGATATTGAATCCATCTACCTGTGACGTTGGACAATGGAGCGAACGGTATCACTCGAAGTTTAGAGTCTGATGTTAGCGCTCCTAATTCATCACTTCAGAAAGTTGATGTTCCCATTGTTGTGCGGATGCTAGAATTACAAGATAGAAATTCGAAAACCTCGCAATGGCGCCCGAGCGGTTTAGTTTCTGTCAGACATAAACTGGTCTCCCAGTTCTAGATACTTATCACCTCAAAGCCTGAGCATGCCACCAATTTTCCGACTGGAGAAAGATCTAAAGACCAGAAAGTCCCCTTTAATTCTCCGACACGCTTCCCTGTCCCTAGATTTCAGACAAGGGCGGTATATTCAAATGTAGCTGCAACGACAGCCAAGTCAGACGAGAAGGCTATCTGATGCGGCGACAATATACGCTTGTCGGGTGGCCAATTGACTACGCACTTTTGGGTGTCAAGGTTTTAAGCCCATGTTTGGCGTAGGTGACTGGCAGCTGCAAGGAATCTTGAATCTGGAGAAAACGTCCAAGGCTGGGCATCCTTTTCGACCCCCTTTAATGTGTATCTGAGATTGAACCCTTGGCTTTTCCTATCCCAAACGCAGATGTCGCCCTGTCCCCATGTAGCCGCCATTTTATCAGAATCTGACGAGAAGGAGAACCGAATCTCCCTTCCTCTGAGTTATAACATTGCACAGCCATCCACCATATTCCAAATCTCGCACGATTTTTCCGTTGGTGCTCTAATTGCAACGAGCGTTGAGTCAGGAGAAAAGCGTATGTATGACAAGTGGTTGGAGGGAGGTGTAGGGATGCGGAACTCGAGCACCCCTACGCCAGTATCCGTGCTCAGCGTCCTCACGTTGTCGTTTGCAGCTATCAGTACCACGTTTGGTGGGTTGTAGATAACGTTAAGGGCTCTAAGCCTCTCGCTGTCTTTCAGGGCCTCTCTCAGCAGCCTGGGCCAATCCAATAGTTGTATCAAGCCGTAATCCGTTACCAAGGCCAAGACTGCGCCATCAGGCGAAAATAACAGTGACTTGAATGAGGGGAGGCTCGTTAAAAGCATCGAGACGATTTCATCTGCTTTGAGATCCCATACGCGGACGTTGAAGTTTGTGTGCGTTCTGACGTTCAATTCTGCATAGGTCGATATAAGATGTGCTGATTGAGGGGGGGGGGATTGGTCGATTTTGTCTCCCCGGCCGGATAGCATACACAAGCATTCGCCAGTCGAAATATCCCAAATACGGCGGGATATCCTGTTGCGATACGACTAGCGTCGAATGAGAACAACACGCTGACAGCGTAACCATCAGCACTGATATTCTGTATGCATCAAACTTCCTAGAGGCTCCAGATCTTGATCTCACGAGACACTAAGATGATAGCAATCAGCTTACCGTCACTTGAGAATTTAGTAACCCTTTCATTTTCGGACCAACCATGATCACCATTACAAATAGGGAAGCTGATGATTTCTTTCTCCCTCCCAAGACACCACACATAAATCTCATTAGCTCTGCTGATAAGTAGGATGGAGGTGGATAGCGGCGATAATTCGACGAATGACCACCAGTCCCTAAGAGGTTTTATGAAGAGGCTTTGCACGCAATTACCAGTTGATATATCCCAGACCATCACTTATCCATCTAAGGAAATAGACAGAACGCGTGCTGAGTCTTGAGAGAACCTCAGCTCATGAGCGATGCTGGTGAGTCCGCCAAAGTCAGAAGCACATCCGCCTGTACCGGTAGTCCAGACTCCAACCCGTCCCATTCTAGAGATAGAGGAGAGCATTTTCGAGTCGGACGAGAAGGCTGTCACCATCGGATATTTTCCACCCCGGAGCACTTGCAGGCGAGGATCCCAATCGAGAGCGCTCCCTGATAAGAGAGTGATCCATGGCGGTGTCTGGGCGGCAAAGATCTTCCTAATTGAGGCCTTCTCTCTCACTCGGTGACGATTCATCAGGGAGTAGTTGGCTCAGTACAGGCCGATAGGCGATGTCCATCTTCGAAAAAGTTTTGCCAGGCTGTGACTCTAGGAAATTGTGCAGTTGTCTGGCGGGGTTTCTTCCCTTATAGTCGGCAATAAATCGAATTTCAGTCGCAGCAAAAATGAACAAAGGGATGGCCTTTTCCGTAAGCACTCGGATGGATTCGTCGCCAGGCCAGTCGAGTGATAGTTTCCTGCTCTTAGAGACCATAGAGTTCTAATTATCACGAACCTATGCCAGTTCATGTCGCAGGAATAAAGATGTACCATGTTCAATGATCGGAGTTGCTACTTCATGAAGGATGAGATTCCGATAGGTGCCCTCCACAGCTTTAAAGCCGAGGCGGATAGGAAGCTGCGGGCGACTAGTAAAAAAATCGAATTCGAGGGTGCTAAACAAATCTACATTGAGAAAATAGATTAATAATCAGCTTGATATTGTTGTCTGACTCGCAGTCGTCCAGCGCGACGATAATAATGACGACCGTGGCCTCAGTAGGAAAATCTTATGAGCTTCTAGACAGAGGTTCCGCTAAGAGTTTCTTAATCGGATTTTAAGAACTTTTTTAGGAATAGTAGGATTATACTAAATAGCCTGCTGGATATGAGTTGCGAGGACTGGGTAGCTAGTGGCGAGTTAGCGAGCTATTATAGGGACGAGTTTTAGTATGCTTTACCTCTCTTGAAAAAAAGTAAGGCTCTTAGTCGTCTCTTGGTCCGTTGGATATCTGTTAATAACTGGGCAAGTGTGTATAATATAGTTAAGTTGCTAGTTCCTGCTATCTTATTAAGCTAGAAAATAGTCTTTTTTTATAGATTATTAATTTAGTCTTAGATCTCTTTTAAAAGGTCTACTTTAGTCTCTAATAAGTATACTAGGTTGTATTTTTTAGTATAGGAGTTAAAAGCGGTATTATTAATATATAATAGCTTATTAAGAGTATGTCTTTATTACTTAGCTTTAGCTCTATTATTTATATCTATTAAAATACTATTATATTAAATATATAGTTAGTTATTATAAATTTATTTGTTTAGGATTAATATATAATTTAACACTTATGCCATATTAACTTCCAGTATGCATATAATTTCTTTAGTAGTCTACTTACTATCATTAATAGCATTATAATCTTCCT
>JABCKB010001441.1:0-15239 GCA_013184455.1 Fusarium continuum
CCTTATCTAATTACCTTCCTAATTAGGCTAGCCCGCCACTAATTAGGTCCATAGGCGCTACCGAATTTTATAAAAATATGCGGTAGTCTCAAGCAGCTCAGCCCTCTGTGGCTGCTTTCTAGCGGTCGAAACTAGCTAAAGTGGCTTCGGCAGGCCCGAGACTGCCATACAGCGTCGCGGAGCTCCCAAGCGTCGACGGATTCGAGTATCAGCTGAAACACTGTCTTGGCCCTATCGTGATGCTTGAGCAACAGTCTACTTCATGTCTCTCTGCTAAGCCTCCACGATCAGGACAGTCTCTAGACATTTAACCTGGCTGGAGAGAAGCCCCCTGTTTTATAAGAAGCTCGATTGTCATCACATTTTAAAATATCAATCCTCTCCCCATCCCTCAAGTCTATCTACCTTGTTCGAAAAGGTCTACCCACTATTCTTTCTCGTAAAACGCACTTCCCTTTCTTCACATCTCAGTCCCGTATCTCCACCATGAAGTGCTTCTCAGGCCTTCTCTATGCTCTAGCTGTCCTTACACCTATCACATCTGCTCTCCCTACTGAACTTCAACCTCGCGCTCAGTCATGTGAAAGCTTCAAGTTCATGGTACGTCCCAGTTTCACGACATCCCAAATCACAATCTGACACAGCACAGTCCCTCGGTCAACTGGAATTCAACAACAAAGTTGGCAAAGAGTATCGGCTTCGCCACCATGACCATCGTGCGTGCGCGTCCATTCCATATACTGACTGTCCAACAAGCTGACGTTGACCAAGCCTATGGCCAGAGCGGACCCAAATGGAGAATTCCAGGAACCATACCTCCCAAAGGATTTTACGAGTTTGATCGCGATAGCGACTTGAGCGGGATTCCTCGCGATCAAGATGTGCGCTTTAGCTCTCCCTACAAATTGGCTCCCATACTTACATATTTCTTTATAGTTTTATCTTTCCATCTGTGACGACACAGGAGTTGGTGAGGGCTGTGCTGCAATCCCTGGCAAGTTTGTAAGTGGAAGAGACCTCGAGATCTGGGCAGAACACGCAGCTGACAAGTGCCAAGCAAATCCCCAGCGCGGGCAAGAAGCAGTGGGTTGCCAAAGTGACGACCGAGAGGCTCTGTCACAGAGTCGACTGCCTCACCGACGCCAGAAGTGTGACTACCTGTGTCGTTGATCGACCTATGCGTGACGCTTGGGCGCCTTGATTTCTTCCGACATTGGGAGGAGTTGTTCATTTTGAACAGTGAAAGAGTTCTTAGACCGTCTTCTAATCACACTGAATAGATTCTATTAGTAAACGCAGACATTCCTGTTTCGTGGCTAGCCTACTTTACAGACTTATTCCGACGTCAAGATCAATCTCGGCTCAACCCACCATCTGTGAGATGTCTTTAGACGTTCCATACCACATAGTTCTAATGTGAAGGTGCACAAGACGTGAGATCGATGGCTTATCATTGGCTCTTGGCTCAATAGCTGTCTACACTTTTACCTCCCAATCTGCCTCCCCCGCTTGCTATGGTGGAGCAGTAATGATTCTCGCCGTGTGGGGAATGACCGTAAGGGGTAAATATCACCGCGGAGTTGTCTTGCATCTTTGCGCGAGACACCATTCCTTCTCTTAACGGTTGAATGACGACATTATTTAGACGGCGCTGGGATTGAAAAGGTTGGCGGGTTTTACGCAGTAGAGAAGGTCTAGAGGTGAACCATCCAGTGAAGAGGAAGCAATTTCTACCGGCGCAAAAGGCGGCATTAGCTGTTAATGAAGCAGATTAGTTAAATAATAACTTTGCAATTTAATTGAACAGCCAGAAGAAAATGGCTCTATTGCTTTTTTTGCCTTTCCCTTTCCTCATACTTATAAAGCCTGCCCTTTCGTAAGCCATTTCCAGTCTTGTCAAAATGCCCCCCCATTGAATAAAGTCAACCCCGCATATAACCGCTATTCTTAATCCTCCAGAAGCATCTGCTGCTGGGACTATTACCCTTTTAAGGTCCTCTATGCGCCAAACGGTATTTACCCGCCCAACGCCGATCTCTTACAGTACACACAAGACTTCCCGAGGCTAAATCCCGCCTATAAAAGTTGCCTCGCCATGTTCGTCCAGCCCTTGACTCGACAACTACATGCAGTAGCTCATCATGTCGACGATAACACAGACGCAGCATGAGCCTATCGAGCTTACGACGTTGCAAGGATGTCACATCCGCGATGGAAAAGATGTTCTAGAAGAACAGCCTGCTTCGCTGCGACCTGATGATGTGCCGCCTCCGTATGCGCAGGAGCAGACGCAGAGGTGGAATTATCCAAGAGGGAACATCCCAAAGATTGGCTTTGCGTTTTTGTCGTTTATTATTGCTGGTATGAACGATGCTGCCGTTGGTGTATGTATCCTCAACAATCTCACCTCAATTGTACAAACTGATCAAATCACAGGCTTTAATTCCATACGTACGTTGTCGAGCTCGTCCCAACGGCATCATCTAACCCCTCACAGCTTGAATCTTACTATCATCTCAGCTACACCGTCGTGTCCCTCATCTTCCTCACCCCCTTCGCAGGCTACTCTGTCGCCGCATTCACCAACGCGCGCATCCACATGAAATTTGGTCAGCGCGGCGTCGCGATAATGGCCCCCATCTGCCATCTCATCACGTTTATCGCTCTGGCCTTGCACCCGCCGTATCCCGTGATCATCGTGTGCAACGTGTTCAGCGGCTTCGGAAACGGTCTGACAGACGCGTGCTTCTGCGCGTGGATCGGCGTCATGGATAAGGCGAATACGGTGCAGGGGTTTTTGCATTCGTGCTATTCCCTCGGTGCTCTGTTTGCGCCGCTCATTGCGACGTCCATGGTCGTCTCGGCCGGGTTGCCGTGGTATAGCTATTACTACATCATGGTAGGTTTTCACATCTTGTTTTGAAATCAGCCTAACAGGTCTAGATTGGAATTTCTGTTGTTGAATGGGTTGGTCTTACCGTTGTTTTCTGGCACAAGACTGGTGCTGTCTATCGTTCTGAACACGCCAATGATTCAGGTGATGGCGGTGCTGGAACTAGAGTGGCGCTCAAGTCCAAGGTTACGTGGCTTTGTTCGTTGTTTTTCTTTGCCTACATGGGCGTCGAAGGTTTGTCATTCCGACTTGATTCTAATTTCCATCAACAAAGCTCACAGTTTTGCAGTCGGTCTCGGTGGCTGGGTCGTCACTTTCATGCTCCGCGTACGAAAAGCTTCAGCATACGCCTCGGGTGCGTCCGGCTCAGGCTTCTGGGCCGGCATGGCTCTGGGGCGCGCCAGTCTCGGCTTTGTAACAGAACGATTCGGCGAGCGGCTATGTCTCACCATCTACCTCGCCATTTGCATCGGCCTCCAGCTCCTCTTCTGGTTTGTTCCGCGGTTCATCGTCTCTGCAGTTGCTGTCTCCTTTCTTGGCTTCTTTTTAGGTCCCATGTTTCCTGGGGCAGTCATGGTCACAGCCAAGCTTCTGCCGGCCAAGATTCATGTCTCTGCGATTGGCTTCGCCATGGCTATTGGTGGCACGGGTGGAACTGTGTTTCCGTTTGCTATCGGAGCGATTGCTAATACCAAGGGTGTTGGTGTGCTGCAGCCTATTATCCTTGCGTTGATCGCAGTGGTGGCGGCTGTTTGGCTGAGCTTTCCGCGGATTCAAAAAAGAGACTAAATGTGATGAGAACTACGGGTTAATTGCAATAGATATGCTTTGCATAGCCATTGATATCGTTGTGATTATTCGGCAATTACCGTATAGAGCTTTACAGGTTTCCACGGCGAGGCCGCGCCTTGATCATATACTATCACTAGTACATTGACCGGTAAGCCTCTCCATCCAATACCATCAAAACATAATACAAACGATCTAGCATTTACCCCAGATTCTCTCTCTCAATATCGGTCAAATCGCGATAAGCTTCGTCCCGGGAAGAACCCCGGTTTTAGTGTCCCACACACTTATTCAGGGGTCATCTCCTCGACCAATCTCAAGACGCTCACGTCTCAATTTTTCTGGATCCCATACGGCCAAAATTCCCTCGTACGGCCATGTCCCTGAGGAAAAAGCCGGTCAAACTTACGCTATCAAGACCCGGCAATTCTCTCAACAACACCTATCGGCCGAACGGCCGTGTTTTTTATATCAAAGCCTATTGGACTTTGTGCCGTCACTATATCCGATTGACTTTCTTTTTCCTAGCTATTTAGCACACACTAGTCCCATCTCACTCTGACCGCCTCGATTTTTTCTTCACTCGCAATTATTCACAATGCCAAAGCCAATTGTCCTCCAGCTCGGCGACGATATCCGGTGGAACCATGAGCTCTACGATGAGTTCAAGGCTCAGTTCGAGATCAAGAGATCGCACAGCATGGCCCGCGCGGAATTCATCCAGGCGCTAAAGTCAAAGGCTTTTGGGGACTTCTTTGCTATTTATCGACCTTTTTGGAACACGGGTGGTGAGATGGGTAACTGGGATGAGGAGCTTGTCTCGTTATTGCCTGCGTCTTGCAAGATCTATGCTAGTGCTGGTGCTGGTTTCGATTGGGTTGATACAGCTGCCCTTGCAAAGAGAGGTACGCTCAATACCACAACACACTATCACAGTTGCTAACCGAGACCAGGTATCACGTACTGCAACGCCGCCGCAGCTTGCACAGAGTCCGTGGCCGACGCAGCAATCTGGCTCATCATCTCCGTCTTCCGCCAGCTGAGCTGGTCCAGCATCGCCGCCCGCTCCGGCGACAAGGACCAATTCATCGACGCCAACAAGAACCTCGCCCCCGTCTCCCGCAACCCCCGCGGCTTCAGCCTCGGCATCATCGGCTTCGGCCGTATCGGTCGTCGCATCGCGGAGAAGGCGCACAAGGCTCTCGACATGAAGATCCTGTACAACGACGTGGTGCAGATGCCCAGGGAGGTCGAGGAGCCGCTCGGCGCTGTGTACCACAGGTCTGCTGATACGCTGCTCGCCGAGGCGGATTGTGTGTTGGTCGCGACGCCGTTTGCCGGTGAGACGCTCTTGAACAAGGACGGTTTGGCCAAGATGAAGAAGGGCGCCAAGCTGGTCAACATTGCGCGCGGTAAGCTCATCAACGAGGCCGATCTTGTGGATGCTCTCAAGAGCGGACATCTCTCGGGTGCCGGGCTAGATGTTTTTGAGAACGAGCCTCATATCAGCCCTGAGCTGATCAAGATGAAGAACGTGGAGCTACTGTCGCACAATGCCGGTGCGTCGCTTGATTCACATATTGGGTTTGAGAAGCTGGGAATGGAGAATATTATCTCGTTCAACAAGACTGGGCAGGCCATCTCGCCGGTCAATGCTCATCTTATCAAGCAGAGCAAGCTGTAAACAGTGTAACTTGTTAGGCGTTAGGATACGGAATGAATAAAAGTGTACCTTTTGATTAGCCTTTACCGTTTAAAGGCTCCAGTCTGATACCGGTGTTTATTTTACATCTTTTCTATCGCTTGTCTTGTCTTCCATCCAATTCATCAGTGAATAGGATTCCGCACAGGCCAATAGACGCCGTGGTCCTCCTCTTCAGATAATCCTGTCACATAATACATTAGACGCATGAAAACGTGCGTCTAGCGGCTGACAGCTGAAACACAACACCTCTCAGGTCAAATCCTCCGCCAACATTAAGGATTGTTTAAATCCTTCTATTACGTTGAACATTTTCATCATCTAGTTCATGAAACATTTCGGGTCGCTCCATAGCTCTGCCCTCTTGCTTGCAAAGCTGCTTACTGGACGGCGGTTGGTTGTTTCAAATACCATAATCTCATTATCAGTGTGTCAGGCTACATATCAAATCTTCTCTACACTTGAGAGATGACTGGCTGCACTCTTGTATTAGAGGAATAGTTGCCATCGTGTTGAGGCGATTCGGGCCGGCTACTGGCTGCGTCGAGATGAAAGGAGCATGGACTTCTCCCGTCAAAAGTGTTTGACAGTTTGAGCTTCCAAGAGACCCTTGTTTCAAACATGTGCTAGCTCTACAACCAACCAGCAAATCACATCAGCGAACAAGCACTTCCCATGTGATTGAGCTTGGGATGAAGCGTAGACCAACCCTTGTTTCATCCTTTCCCTCAGATATATCAAACGTTTCCAACACCCCGGTTTATAATGCACCTCGAATGTTTCCGCTCTAAATCCCTGGGAACATCAACAGGACACAGCCACCATGTGAATCCTTTGCGTCTTTCGAAACGCTTCCTTTTTGGATCACAGTATATAGTACTCTTCAGCAACCGTCATGAATTCCTCTGTAAGCACAGATCACCTTTTTTCTTTTCACCACTCTCTTTCTTTAGTCGCTCTTTTAGTCATTCTTTGATAGAATGCGTTCGTTCCTTATTCTGGCTGCCATTCTAGGCGCAGCCTTATCCGCTCCTTTTCAATCATCGCCACTCCTTAAGCGACACGAAGTTACCCCTGAGGGCTTCATCAAAGCAAACCCTGGTGGTACAAACAGCGTTGAAGTCACAGACGATAACCTTCTCAACGGCACATACGCAAAAAACAAAACCCGTGTCTTGACGCATCGCGCTGCCGAGCCAGCGACTCTACCGCTGAAGCTGGTTAACAACTTTAACGGGGGAAATGTTAGAGCGTACATCTCAGGACTAGACTCTGACGGTACAGTCGTCTTTGTCGCAGCTGATGGAAGTCTTGTTTATCCCAAGTCCGGCGGCTCTAAAACGCCTGTTGAGATTACTGAGAACATTGCCATTCCCCTGCTAGCTCAGGGCGAAACGCTCGACTTCACAATCCCAATCTCCATGAGCTCAGGCCGCGTCTACTTCGCCAATGACGACCTTCACTTTTTCATCGTGGACATTGGTAATGGAGATGGTCTGGTTCAACCCTCGGTCACCAATCTACAAGACCCTAGTGCAGGCGTAGACTGGGGTTTTGTCGAATTCACATACACAAATGGCGTCCTCTACGCCAACATCAGCTATGTCGACTTTGTAGGAATCCCTCTCGGCATGGGTCTCTCTCTCAAAGACGGAAGCACTCAGTCGTGCGCGGGTCTCGAATCCGGCGCCGTCAGCAAAATCTGCGACGACCTGGTCAAGCAAAAGGACGCGGACGGTCGGGCCTGGACGTTCATGTGCATAGCCAACGCCGAGGGCAAACCAGTCCGTGTTCTATCACCTGGAAACCAGTACGATCTTGAACCCATCACATTCGGGGACTATTGGGATACTTACGTCAACGATGTGTGGAGCAAGTACTCAGCTCAGGACCTCACCATCAATACGCAGTCAGAAGCCGGCGAGGTCAAGTGCAGAGTTTCGGGCGACGAGCTTACCTGCGATGGTGACAATCGCGGCTATGCCAAGCCCAACACCAAAGACATCTGGGGCTGCAACAGCGGTCCTTTTACCGTGATGGAGGGCGACAATGCAGTTCACGCTGCGGTGGTCCCTCGTCTCTGCGCTGCTTTTGTGCGGTCTACTCTTCTCGTCGATGGAGGCGACGTGCAGCCAAAGTTGGGTCAGGAAGGGTACTACAAGATTGACCCTACGAGTCACTACAGTCGCCTTGTTCATTCTTATGAGGTTGATGGCAAGGGCTATGCGTTTCCTTATGATGATGTTAACCCTGATGGGAATGAGAATGCGTCGGGGGTTGTTTCGGGAGTGCCTGATACTCTGACCATTTACGTTGGTGGACCTCCGTCTGAGTAATGCGAGAGAGCATAGGAGAGGGTAGATCTTCCGTCTCTTGTATAAATCTGGTATGATTCATTTTTGAGCCTATCGATCATGTATCGGTCACTTGTGCGTGAGAGTAGCTGGTTTGACTCGATATTGGGTGCCGTCATGACCTACACCAGTGAAAAGGCTTGTAGAAGCTGATGGTGCCAACAGGGTTCAATTGGCGGATAGAATACAACTGTATACTCACAATACACGCATATCACACAATCGCACCCAGAGCTATGTAAACTTTTATGCAATTTGCACGTCGTCAACGCTATGGTATATATACAAAACACAATCCCTCACAATCCCTTACAGCCTCGCCGCCGCGCTTCCACCAGAGCAGCAGCTCTTTCCGCCAAACGCCAGCTGGCTGACCTTGTCATGCTGATCCAGCGCACCCTTCTTCTCAGCCACCTGCGTAGGGGTGATGGAGTAGCTGGGCGGCACGTCCATGCAGGGGTTGTTGGTGAAGAAGTTTCGCGGGCGGAGGAGCAGCGTCATGGGCTCGACGGGCATGATGGGGAAGTCCTCGGGGGCGGGGATGTGTGTCACGCCGAACGTGTGCCAGAGCACAATGTCGGTGTTTTCGGTGCTTGCTGTGCCCTCGGCGATCCACTCGGGGAGACCCTGCGATGGTTCGCCGGAGGTCTGGGGGACGTGGCGACCAGCGGCCCAGAGTTCGTCGTCGCGGTCTAAGAGTTGTTAGTATTGTGATGGTATCGTGGTAGTGGGGTGACTTACAGGGAGTGACGTGCACAGCATGGCGGGCGAAACCAGCGCGCTTCCAGACTAGCGAACCCTCCTTGGGGAGCAGGCCGGGAACTTCGCGGCTGACAAGCTTATAAGAAGCAGGCTTCTTGGAGTAAGGGTGAAGCTTCTTCTCGTTGACCATCTCCCAAGTTCGGCTCGTAGCGCCGTTGTAGTCGGTCTTTGCCTCGCCGCTAGTGCGCAGCTTGGTCTTCTTGGCGTAGAAGGCATTACCGTATTTGTTCTGGGGGCTGCCGACAGGAGCCTCACTAGCAACTGTGTCGACCATGTTGACGGTGTTGTTCACGCCGTCGATCATGGGGTTCACGCGCAGACAGAACAGATGCTGGTGGTTGTGCGCGTTGACCTGAGGATACACCTCTGTGCCCCAGGGACCAGCATCCTCACCCTCGTTGAGAGCGTACGTGTTGAGGATACCAGTGAGCTTGATCTCAGGCTGGATGGTGCCGTCCTGGTGGAAGACCCATTGGCAAGCATACTCATAGTTGGCGGCAGTAAAGATCTGCTGCACGATGAGCTTGCGAGCACGAGTGACAGTGACAGAGTCATCGCGGAAGTCGGTGTGCTTGAAGAGAATACCATTATCCTCCTCGTGAATGCAGACAGCGTTCTTGATGGTGCGGATAGAGCCGTCGCGCTGCGCAAAATCGGCATCGAGGTAGTGGATGACACCCTTGCAGTCGCAGCCAAGAGCGAGAGAGTTGGCCATGTATCCGGCGCCGTACTCGCCTAGATCAAAGGCGTGCTTGCGCTGGTGAGGATGCTCGGGGGCACCGTAGGGGACAACCATCTCAGAGAGGGAGAGACGGTAGAAGATGGGTCGCTCGATGCCCTTGTCTGTGAAGGTGATGTGGTTGAGGACGATACCCTCCTTGTAGTTGAAGCCGATGTGGAACTTGAAGTTCTGCCACGACAGGACACGGCCGTTCATGGTGAATGAGACACCCTCGGGCTGCGTGATGTTGATGGGCTTGATGTCCTTGCGGTAGCCTCCGTTCTCGTTGATGTAGCGGGGGATGTAGTCAATAGCCTTTTGCTTGCTGAGAGGGCGACGCACAGTGGGGATGTCGATGTGGATGATGGCCTTCTTGGAGCCGTCGTAGATGGGGCAGAAGTCAAGAGGGTATTGGTACTGGAAGCAGTCGGGATCGGGACGGTAGTACATCAACGCCTGCTGGAGACGGGCGTGGCTACCGAAGCGCTCGTCGTAGCCGATGGTCCAAGGATCGCAGTAGACCTTGTGCATGTCTGACTTGGGGATGCCCGAGATCTCGCATTGCTCGATGACCTTGGGGTCCTTGCGCATGATCTCCTCGACGAGGATGAGCTCCTCGGGGGTGATCTAGAAGGTTAGGACAGATGGCAAACAGTTGAGGAGAGGGGGACTTACAATGGGCTGGAGGCCATCGAGCTTCTCCCACTTCTGCACCTTTCGGGTCTTGAGGTCGACGAGACCGTCGTAGACCTTTCCATCGGGAAGGATGACAGTGACGTCTGCAACTCGAGCGGGCTTGTTGGCGTCGGAGGGGTGCTCGAGCCATCGCAGCATCTCAGCCTTGCGAGGCTCGTAGAGAGAGACGGCATTGAAGAGGAGCTGGCCGGACTGGTACTTGCGAATGACCTCTACGGCAGCGGCGATCTCATCTCCGGTGAGAGGATCAAAAGGGTGGTGTTGTGTGAGGCCCATTGTTGCTGTGCGGTGTCTAGGTATGATGTGACTTGCGAGGTACAGAAGGACAAGAAGATCAGGGAGGAGAGGGGAGGACTGGATATATAGTTGGATGCGAGCCACACATGGTGGTAATAATGCCCGTATTTCGTCGATAAGGTGTCGCGTCTCGCCTCGTCTTGGAAATGGGCAGCGTCGATACCGAGTCTTTTTTCCCCATCGGGCTTGACGTTGATGTGTGACAGGTCTCGAATTCCTCGGGAGGGTTTAGCCTGCGGGGGAGACGAGAGTGAGATATCGCGGGGTTTAGATGAGCCGCATCGGAAAGATAAACCGGAACGGGATTAGCTATCAGCAGATAAGATAACCGGCTTCTCCAAGGCTCCAAGCAGAGGCAAGTTCCCCGCTCTGGGATGGATCTCGTGATGGAGAGACGTGAGGAATTGCCGGGACGAGTGAATTTATTACAAAACGGGTAATTATACCCTCGACTTGTGGTACTGTATCCGTATCGATGCCGTAGGTACTGGGTAGTTATCTCTCTCTGCGCAACGTAACAGGTCCAACACATAGATGTTGATGATAATGATGATTATAGCCGATGGTTGTTATCGCCTCAATTGACTTTGTCGTGTCGTATCGTGTCTGCTTTGGTAATAATCTGCCGTGCCCCCCGATTGTATTTTGGTCATGACACATATTTTTTGTCCTCAATAATGAATGTGTTTTCTCATTCTGACGCTCAATTGACTGAATCATCGTCATAGCCTCTTATCGCCACTTGACTCTAACGGCATTTCTGCTGAGGCGATGAACCAATACTGCAGCGCCCGGCGACGACATAACTGAGAAAAACACTGGCAAACAATCACCTGTGCCTCGTCTCTGTCGCTGTCGCAGCGCCATGACGTGACCCCCGTGGCATTGGCCCGCCTCAGTGAGCTGCCGGAAGTGGTTTCCGAGGTACCAACATTTCCGAGACGGTCGATACGACACCATTCTCATGATAAAGATGATGTTTTGTGCCTTTTTAAACCAGAAAAGAAGAAAAGGAGAAAGAAAAAAAAGTGAGCCAAAGCCGCGACTGTTAATGTTCAGGACAATAGAGAGCCGGATTTTCTAGATTGGCTGATTGATGATGATTGAGTGGTACTAAGCTGTTAAGGGCATCTTCTTCAACGCATTTCCCGCCATTGGACTTTGATCTTGACATACCGGTAGATCCGGATTAGCTGGCCTTCATGAAGCAGCTTGGACTCGAAGCAAGCATTGGATGGATGATAAGGTCTGCCTGCACACAGCTGGGCATCGGCCGGCCGTGAGTTGGGTAGATAGATACCCTCAAAAGCAGTGATATTTTCCACATTAATTTCTCAGCAAAGGGGGATTCACAAGACTGTTACTCTGTGCGGTTTATAGAATTACTCAAATTGGTTCATGTTTTTTATTAGATAATGTATCATTCGCTAAGAATATTTCAGTATGATATTTCGGCCGCCAACTCCAGACTCTATAGTTGCTGTACTAAATAAACAAAAAAGATTAATAATAAAAAAACGATTGCTCTGATCGCGCTCTTACGCGCATAATCTCAAACGCGCACTCGCACAATCTCTAAAAAGCTTACACGCACGCGCTCTCTCACGCTTGCCGCGTCTCTAGGTTCTCATTACTGGCACCCTGTCCAGGAGGCTGAAGACCTCCTACGCTGGCGGCCACGATACCGGGCATGCCCACCACAGACATCATGGGCGAGATGGGAGGTCTGTTGGAAGATCGCGATGATCCCCGTCGGCTTCGGAGCTTGCTTC
The DNA here is from genome assembly GCA_013184455.1 of Fusarium continuum. NCBI lineage: Eukaryota > Fungi > Ascomycota > Sordariomycetes > Hypocreales > Nectriaceae > Fusarium > Fusarium continuum. The sequence continues at coordinate 11,987 of JABCKB010001441.1, forward strand.
TAGGTCTAGACTCGGAACGCTTGCGGCGGAGCATCTTCTCCCTCGAGCGGGCCATGGCGTCGCTGAGAGCCGTCATGCGTCCACCGCGAACCCTCTTGAGGAACTCGAGATCGTCACGGATTCCCAGGAGAGCAGTGTCCATGTCGTAACCCTCGAGCTTCTCCAGGGACTCTTGGCCCTCTTCGTCGTTGTTATCCTTCTTCTTACGCGGCAGGCGCAGCCAGCTGGGCCACAGCTTGACAAGGACCATGACCATGGCGTGGAACCACTCGTCGGGGAAGAGACGGATGAGAACACCGATAGGGATGGAAAAGAATCCAAGAACGAGTGAGATACCCCATTGCACACCGTTGAGGCGTTCCACAACAAAGGCGTCGCTGCCGAAGAAGATGATGATGAGCTGCCCAGCCGCCATGATGGTCATCATGAGCATGAAGAGATAGTTGCGGTGGAGACCCTCAAAGATGTTGAGCTTGTTATCAATGCGTCGACTGTTGACGAGCTTGAAGATCTGCATGAACACAAAGATGTTGAAGATGAGTGATCGCACCTCCTTCTCGCTATATCCGAGAATCGCATCACGGCCGAACCAGAGGACGAAGCACACGATGAGCTGGTAGATGGACTGGCCGATGATCATCTTCCACATGGTGATGGTGATGAGAGGGGCGGTGCGTGCTTCAGGTTTGCGGTGCAAAAGACTACCGGTGGGAGGATCCGTGGCGAGGGCGAGAGCTGCGAATGTGTCCATGATCAGGTTGACCCAGAGAAGCTGGACGGCGGTGAGAACAGACTTCTGCTCATCGTCTGAAACAGCGGAGATAAAGGTGACGCCGACAGCTGTGATGTTGACGGTAAGTTGGAACTGGAGGAACTTCTTGACCGAGTCGTTGATGGCACGACCCCAACCCAGCGCAACAACGATGGAGGAAAAGTTATCGTCCATGAGGATAATATCAGATGCCTCCTTGGCGACCTCGGTTCCAGTGATACCCATCGAGAAACCAACATCAGCAGCCTTCAGCGCGGGTGCGTCGTTGGTACCATCACCAGTGACGGCGACAATCTCACCCAGCGATCGCAGGGTCTTGACGAGAATGCGCTTGTCCTCGGGACTAGAGCGGGCGAGAACGCGGAGCTCCTTGACGATGGCTGTGCGTTCAGACTCGTTGAGCTTGCGGAATTCAGAGCCCTCCATGACGGCGTTGGGCTCGTTGATGTTTGTCTCGGTGAGGATGCCGCAGTTGAGAGCGATGGCGCGGGCGGTCTCGACGTTGTCACCCGTGACCATCTTGACGGAGACGGAGGCGATACCGCAGTCGACGACGGCTTCGGGGACACCCTTTCGGACGGGGTCCTTGATACCCACGATGCCCATCCATGTGAGGTTGTGAACAAGATCGGTCAGGTCGATGTCGGTGTTGGCTTCATCCTCAGGGCGGAGTGTGAGAACGGGAGGCCAGGACTCGAAGTCGCGGTATGCAAGGCCGATTGTTCGGAGGGAATTAGTAGCGTAAGAGAAGATGACGGATCGAAGCTCTTCCTTGTGGTCATCTGAGAGAGCTTCAGTGGTAGGTGTCTGTGTGGGATCGCCGAGAATGGTGTTGCATTCGCCGAGGACAATCTCAGAAGCTCCCTTGATGAACAGACGGTACTTGGGCTTATCCTTTGTGGGACCGGGGATCTGGACAACGGCGCCCATACACTTTCGCTGAGAATTGAAGGGGAAGAGACGCGTGACAGGCTGGTTGGAACGTTCAATAGCCAGAGGTCCAAGGCCGAGATGTCGACGAGCCCAGTCGAGCAAGGCGGTCTCGGTCTTTGTGCCAACGAAGCTCTGCTTGCCATCTTCCTCGGCCTCGAAAGCTGTCGTGTTGACGGTGATGGCTGTCTTGAGGAGGTCCTTGTATTCGGGGTCAAGCTTGGATGCGAATTGGTTCAGTGGGATAGTCTCATGCTTCTCGCTGCCTTCAAGCTTAGGTGAGACAGCAGGCGTCGAGGCGGATGATGTCTCCTGGCGATCGTAGGAGGTGTCACCGAATGAGAAGAGGCCTCGAATTCCAAGCGAACCGGCGACGACTGTCATGACGTTTTCCGTGAGTGTACCTGTCTTGTCGGAGCAGATGACGGTGGCGTTTCCCATGGTTTCGCAGGACTGCAGATGTCGCACCAAGTTGTTCTCGCGCGTCATCTTCTTGGTGGCGAAGGCGAGGGAGAGTGTTACAGCGAGCGGCAGACCTTCGGGAACGGCGACGACGATAACGGTGATGGAAGTAATCAGGATCTGGAGGAAATCTTGGCCCTTTTGTTCACCACTATCATCGTTGTTGCGAAGGCGGACGAGGAACTCGATGAGGAGGACAGAGAAGAGCAAAAGACCTGCTGCGCTACCGAGCTTGGCAATGTAGCCTTGGACTGTCAGCAAATGTACATCGTTGTTAGCAGGCGGGTAACTTACTTGCGAGCAAGTTGAGCTTGGCTTGCAGAGGTGTCAGTCCAGGATCCTCACGAAGCGACATCATCGTCTTTCCATGGCTAGACTGCTCTCCGACAGCAGTGACGAGAAACGTGCCAACACCATCGAGAACTTTGGCGCCAGAGACGATGAAAGGATCCAACTTCTTGAGCTGAGGTGCCGGCTCGTGGAGAAGAGCGTGGAGAACCTGTTCCGCGGGAACCTTCTTCATAAGATCCGACTCTCCAGTGGCGGAAGACTCATCGCAGCTGACGTTGTGACCGGAGATGAAGACGCCGTCCACGGGGATAACATCACCTGGCTCGAGAAGCATGACATCTCCGACAAGGACATCGTGGATGGAGATGTTTTGAGGCTTGCCGGAACGAGTCACCTTGACGGTACGGTCCTCCTTTTTCTGGTTGAGCTTCTGGAATTGCCTCTCCTTCTGCCAATCGTTTGCAGCACCGACGACGACGACGATGGTGATAGCGACAATGATGGCGACGCCTTCAACCCATTCGATCTTGGCGCCTCCGTCCTCGTGGGATCCTCCAAACGTCTGGTACAGACCCAGCGCCAACGAGATGACCGCCGCTACGCAGAGGAGAATAAGGACGTGGTCGTGGAGTGCAATCCATGCCAGTTGGAAGAATGACTTCGCCTTTGTTTCGGGGAGGCGGTTGTTGCCGTAGACTCGCTTGCGATCTGTAAATCCTTCCTTGTCTCCGTGTCCGTGCTTGTGGCCGTGGGACTCTGGCTGGGGTTGGGCGGAGGTGGGCGGAGGTGCCTTGGGGG
>JABCKB010001444.1:0-11543 GCA_013184455.1 Fusarium continuum
AAAGAAAAAACAGGCGTCTCTGGTGGTTTCTGACTGAGGTCAAGTTGGTTTCTTTCGTCCCTTGACTTTGGGCGCTTGTTTTCGTCTCCTTGGGCACGTTTGGCAAACAGAAAAGCATTCATCTAACTGTGCACCAAACACAGGACGAATCTCAAACACAAAATCTTGTCTCCGGACTGTGTTTAGCCCTTCCTTCTTCTTCACTTCTCACCTCGCCATCAACCCTCCCCCTCTCAACCCTCCCCTCCTACCCATCACTCCCTCCCTCCCTCACTCTATCAAGCGGTGTGTTTCGCTACCATACTGGAGGCAGCAGTTTGCTCTGTCGATAATGACACACGTGTATAACGTATCCTCATCTACTGACAGCCATTTCACGCAAAACCAACCCGCGTCGAGGTGGTCATCGAGCACCGAAAGCCGTGATACCAAGCCCTCCAGCAGCATGTTGAGCATCAACTTCTCGACTCCCCTCGCGGGAGCTGCTCGATCTGAGAGGATCAAGCAGATGAGCAACAACCACGTAAGTCATCGAATCTCATCGTCCTTCTTCATCCCCTGCGCCCATTCTCTCATCCACTGCCTCGAGCCATAACACACATCCCCGAAGCATCAAACTGACGTATCCATCGCAGCCTGCTTTCGAAAAGTCTCGCGCCTCTCAAGAAATCCTCGTCAAGATTCAGACCTCGCTGCGCCGTATGCCAGGCGTCTCCTCCAAGGAGTCTAACGAGATCATCGCGCAGCTGCAGGAAGTCGGGCAGATTGTCAGCACCGAGACGAGTCAGCTCGTGGATGCGCTTATGAATCTGACGCTCGATCAAGAGGATACCGACAAGGCCATCGCGCGCATGAGCATCGAGGCCAACCTCGCCAAGGCAGAAGCTGATGACCAGGCTCACAACCTGAGCAACCTCCGTGTCGAGCTCGCGAGCGAGAAGAGTAAGCGACAGGAGGCTGAGGCCGAGGTCGCCAAGGTCGTGGACGAACTTCAGAAACTCTCGCGCGAGTTCAAGTCACTCAAGGAGAAGGACCGCGATGGCAGTCCTGATGGCGCCAAGTCGACTCCCGAGCGTGACGGCATGATCAAGGCAAGCCTCTCATGTCACTGCTAAGAAGACACATGACTGATTCTGGATCTAGCAGCTTGAAGACACCGTCAAGCACCTTGAGGATCAGGTCAACTCTCGACGATCCCTCTGGGTCATGAAGAACCCCAGTCCCAACTCCGTGGCTCGCGCTATCGAGACTATCGCCGAGGCTTGTCCTGACAAGGACGCTGTCCAGAAGTCCATCATGTCACTGCGCCCTGATGCCCGCGAGGATGTCAACTCTCGCGATGGCAAGGGACCTTCTAGCTTCAACGAGGTCGCGCTCCAACCTCAGCGTCCTCCTTCTACTTTTCAAAGCAGCCGTCCTCCCTCTGCTGCACCGTTGCGTTTTGGGTCTCACATTGTTCCTGCTCCCCCTCGCCCAGCGTCTGCCATGCCAAACGAGCGCAGATTCGGTCAGTGGGCGCCTCCTACTCCTGTGCAGACTCAGCCTCGCTTTGGTGCTCCTCCTCTGAACGGCGCTGCACCTCAGTCCGCTTTCAGCCGTAATGCTCCTCGTCGTGGGCTTAGCAACGGTCCTTATCGTCCCAATGCCCCCGAGTTCTTCCCTCAGTCCTATGGACATCCTGACAAGAGCTTCTCCGGTCACGCTCAAAGCAATGTCGGCTTTGGTCAGCCGCGTCGGGAGTACTATCCTCCTACTCCCTCCAGCAGCAGGAACAAGTACAGCCGCTTCCGTGATCCCGTCTCTACCCCTGATTACACGGCTCCTCCTGGTGCGCTGACCACCCGTCCTCCTTTCCCTGGACCTCCTATCCATATCACTGATATGACCATCAACGCCTGGCACGATCAGATGATGGATCTTTATGCCACCATTCGCCGCTTTGTTGATACGTACGCCAACGACCCTACCTTTATCAACCCCACTGATCTTTCCAACACGCGACTCTGGCCTGTGCTCCTGGCGACCTACCACCCCTTGTCTGAGCCTGAGGCGGTCTCCTATCTTGAGTTCCATCTCAAAGAAGAGAGCTCCAAGTCTTGCTTGGTCACTCGCGTCATCATTGACTACATTGTCAACCGCGTCTGGGTACCTCGTGCCTGGATGGGTGCTGAGAACGATGCTACGTATGGTCTGGTTGAGGTTGAGAAGGATTTTGAGAAGACTCAAGGTATGTAACCAAGTCGAACCATCGCATTCCGATCATCGTGCTAACAAATCACTTATAGGCCAGCCAGCTGCTCGTCGTCAGCATATCCTCGACCGTCAGGCAAGCATCATTGACTCCATCCTCAAGCTGGATACCTTCCAGGACTTCAGCAAGGTCCGCTGCCAAGAGATCTCTGAAGTGATTCTTCACATGATCCAGCCACTTCTCAACCCAGATGCCGATCCTGAAACCACTTACCAGGAGCTCGAGGGTGTCTCCTCTGCCGCTTGGGCTCTGTCGAGCCGCATTCTCAGCAGCCGATTGACTTTCGACTTTCGCTTCCCTGAGATCGGTAGCCGATACTCGTGCCAGTCCATGCTTCCCATCTGGCCTGAAGTCGAACCACAGGATCTACAGGCTGAGCACTGGCGGGTTGCCCTTGTCACTACGCCTGTTGTGACCTGTCGTAATGACACTGGCGCAAACATCTCAGCGCACTCCGTTTGCGTGGCAGATGTTGTGTGTATGCGATAAATGCATCACTGCCGCTGTCCTCATGTCGGGGAGGACGAGGGATCTAAGATCCTTCACATGAATCTACAAGATTCATCGAGTATGGTGACAACTAAAACTGTACTCCCATGTCATCCTAAATCAATGACAACGATTTCACACGATGGCACGCTCTGGCCATCTAGAGGAGAAGATACATACCTCCTTACTATATCAGCGCGACTTAGATATGGCCATTCAGACCAAGCAAGCGATCACAGGCGTTTATTGCTTTATATCACGGACATTTGCTTTCTTTCTACATGCGATCTTTTCAGCATGCATCACGACGACATTGGGTTCTCTTTCACGGATGGATACATGCATCCCCATGACACATCTCCCTCCCCCATTCTGGAGATAACTGATGGATCTATACCCCGCAGATGAGTTCGTTTCTTTGCATTTTTCTTTTCCGTCATGGGGAGAAAATAGGAAAATAAGTACATGGGGGGTTCTTGGTGGTTGAAGATGCAGTCAGCTTTCCGGGGGTCACGATAAGTCCTGGGAAACGTTATAGCCTCGAGCAAGGGAATGAGAGGCAGAGGCATTCGACAGAGACGTAGAGGCGAGTGATTTAGATGTAATAATTGAATTTTGGTACATTAAACTATAGCAGTTAAGTATTTATGATTGTGCTGTGTTGTCTCGCGAGAGACCATTGTTCCAGCTCTGTTTGTCTGGTATAACGTCTAAACTATCTGAAAGTCCGGAACTCCCCTGGTATCAGCATCGATAGCAAAGCAGAGTACCGCCAAGATTAGTAATAATACAGAAGAAAGAAACCGTGGCTCGACAAAGACCACGAGCCACTCCCGTTACAAATGAAATGTTTAATGGCGACGACCCTGGGGGGAGCCACGAGTAGATCTGCGATCCAGACGTCGCACAACCGCACCAAGCACAACCTTGAGTATCCCATCTGCCGTCAACGCCTTACTGTTTTCCGAAGTAGTAGAGTTCCAGGTGGCCGTGTCAACCATATCGCGAATACCCTGCTCGGCGAGATCATCATCGAGCTCGCGCAGAGCCTTTGCCGCGCCGAGCTCGCTGCCAACCTGGAAGAACTGGATTCCAACCTGGTGAGGAGGTGCCTCGATCCGGTCAAGCTTCTTGGCATGGTGCACGATGATGCTCTCCGGGTCGTCGGTGGGACATCCGTCGGTGATGACGATGATGTTGACCGGCTTGGTCGAGTCGAGGTTGTCAGGACGGCGCGAGACGTGTGAGACGTAGGGCTTGAGAATGCTGTGAAGGCGTGCGCCCGTGGGTGTTGAACCGCAGGGACGGACCGACTCGAAAAGCCGCTGGACCTGGGCGGCGTCTCGGATGTGGAAGTATCCGCCGGGGGCCTGGGTCCCTGAGCCCAAGGAGGATGACCGGTGGTTCAGGAAGTAGACGTCGATGCCGTCGGGGTCGTGGGATGTGCAGAGAGGGGCGATGGCGCTGAGCGCTTCGCGGACTTCTCGCCACGAGCGGCCGGCCATGGAACCAGAGTCGTCGATGACAAAGATGGTGTCGAAGGTGGAGAGGAAAGCATACTTGTCCTCGGCGCTGGTAATGCTTGAAAGACTGGGGGATGGCGAGGCGCCACGACGAGGGATGTCTAGAAGGGGAGATGTCTTTGGAGTAGACTCATAAGCAGGGGGCGCCTCGTCAGCTGGAGATTGCGGTGTTAGTCGCGAGATCGAGTTGTACAAGGACGGGTCTTGGTGACTTACGGACATTGAGGAACGGGTTGCTGCTGCTGCTGTTGCTAAGGCTGGGGTTGGTGTGTGTGTTGCCCATATTGGGACATTTGGGGATGCCCTTTTTGGCTGATAACTTGTCCTTGATGCGGGTGAACATTTTTGGCGAGGAAGAATTGGTTGCGTGAGGCATGTTTGAAGGGAGCTGTTTTTTTATAAGTGGTGGTGGTGTTGGTGGTGGTAGGGAGTGAGTGATTCACTTCTTTGTCTAAAGCGGGGTAGAAAGTTTAAAAAAGCGAGCTTATAAAGTGTAGGTTTATTTCTTGAAAACTCTTTGTTGTTGGTGGTGGTGATGATATTGTCACTTGTTCTTGGCGGCTTGTTGTTGTTGTTGTAGGTGGTGTGTGATGTTTAGGTGGTTCAAGTTGATGGTATTCGATTGATACTTATAAACACATCTGCAACTCACGAGGCAGATTGCGAATCTGGCGTGTTATTCCTCTTGGTGGCTAATATCGATCTCGCGACTCATGAGGTGGTGTTGATTGTATCTATCTAACGTTACCTAGGTAGTTGATCTAATTGCCATTCATTGCATTGCCTCTGAGGCTGAGCAGTTCGCCTTTTAACAGCCATAGGCAACCGTAAGGCATTTTCATCCTTTTTTTTACACAGCCACAGCGCCTCCATGTACATTGGATGACAGCCACACGGGGACCAATGATAATCCCTGTACAAGACTGTGGTCATTATCGCTTCCATTTCTCTGGGACTGATTCCAGATCTGTCACGTCAATTCCCCTGCATAAGTGGATAGAACTGATACCAAACATTCTTCTCTTTCTCGAACTGGAATCTAGTCCAATCAGAAGAGTACATTCTCAGTGTTTGATCTGATCTGAGACCTGTAAGATAGCCCCTCTTGAAACATGCCTCATGCGAGTTGAGCCCCACCAGTCAACCTTGGGTACCTCACAACATGACACTGTGTCATAGATGTAGTGGAGGTAGGCATTGCTGTAGCAAGTGTATCTCATATAAACAATCACCTGTCTTTGTTTATCTGCTGACGCTTTCAATCACAACAATTGTTGCTGAACATAGCTTCTAACTACCTTAGTGCCTTGCGCAAATGCGAAAATAAAAGACACAAGCTGCCATCCAGGCAAATACATGTTCCGTCATATCGCCATGATCACACACACACCAACAGATGACAGAGACAACGGTTTACCACAATCCTAATAAATAGATGTAGAAGAAGTATGACACTTGTCATCAATCTTGGAGGCTTGACCTTCAAACCACAGACCAAGAAATCAGACCGGTTTACACCTAATGCCCAATCGAAGTTGATCTAGTGAGTCCTAGGACTACAGCACATCATCAACCTCCCATTCAACAACTGACGTGCATATAACAGAGTGCTCTCTTACTCGCAGTAGATCCCCAAGATGCAAACGGACCCTGGCAACCCCGATCGAGTTGATCTCGACATGCAGAAGTGGTGGTTCTTATGCAGTCGTCCATTAGGGATGCCCTCGCGTGCAGGGAGAACTCTTCCCTTTCGCTGCATAAAATGCAGGGCTGGTAGTAGTAGCGAAGGCCAAGGGGGTCTCTTCTGCGCAAAGGGAATGGGAATCGCGGCTTGATTTCTCCAGATACCGCACGCTCTATCGACTTCCTACATTGCGTATTAGCGCACTGATCTGCCCGGTTCATAGATCCAGGACAACCCTGCACTAATGGCCAGGCTTGTTTAAGACCAACACGATCAAGCTCAGGCAGCCTCAGTCCTTCTCGAACTTGACGATCCAGCTCAATAGAGGAATCTGGTCGATACTTTGATGGGACCTGCCCTAGGCCAGTGTTTCCGGTGTAAAGACCAAGGTATGTTATTGTGATACCTTCACGGAACAGCAGAATAGACATCGTGGCGTCTTGGGGTTTGGTGTCGTCAGGCTAAGGATGCTCCCACCTACCCAAGGCATGGAAGTTCGAAACAACATCCTTCTGCGTTATGAACTGGTACTGAACCCCTCGTGAGTCCAGATTCATGGCACTGGCCTCGTGTTCGGCGAGGCGACCACGACCTCCTAGCGCAGAGATAGACGACCTGATATATATACCTTTGTCTCCGAAGCCTCTCGGGAGTTGGCCCCTTCTCTTGGCTGTTTGACTGAGACAGCACGAATAGTAGGTTTTGAATGACCCTTGTGCCATATTGTCTTGTGGTATCCATGTCGCATATGGCTTGGACTCCAATCAATGCTGGTACATATTGCGCGAATAATTAAAACGCTCTCCCCGTGTTGCGGCAAAGCCCTCCCGTTCCCCGGCGTGGTCGAGGTGAGCACGGTGAGCATAGACAACCATCCCCATCCCCCGTAATCAAAAACGTTCCACACAGCGTTTGAGTAACGTGTCTGTCTCATGATTCGACAGCTCGTCAGTGGCCTCTTGGGGCTCACGGACCCGCGGGATCGGGACCAACCGGGCTGCTTCCCTGAACTCTGTCATGACAGAATCCCCTTTTCTGGATGTTCTAGCGAGCTTCTAGGGTGTTCCAAGCTCGGCTTCTCACCGAGCTTCCCTTTTCATCTCATGCCACACGGTGAAGAGGTCAGCCTTGAGTTTGGCCGTCGTGTTGAATCAGTCTGGACGTAGACAACTGGAGTGGAGGTCTAGGGATCGGGCCAGTTGGTGTTGACTTGGGTCGTCCTGGGGTCAGGTCAGGGATTTTGTGGGTAAGGGTAGAGACCAACTGGGGTCTTAGGTAAGGATATTGAGGTGAGCCCCTCTAAGATCATCACAATAGCATTGTCGGCGGGCCCTGGCCGGGAGAGTTGAGTCCGGTCAGGTCGAGATTGGGCAGAATGATGAAGAGATGCAGAAAGAAGAGCAGATTTTTCTGGTATTCGAGGAGCAAAAGGATGTGCACACTCTTCGGTCTCTACCATATAACAAGGTGATGAATTCCTTGCTCACCTGTTCCCCCACTGGGGTCTCGCATAAGCTACCTAGCTAGTACCTAATGCAGGCCTAGTACGTCACTCTGCTTGTTCCCATGAGCTCTAGAGACAAGATGCGCGGGGTCATGGAGGAGGACATTCAATTCTACTGCAGGGCAGGAAACCGCAAGTTACTGGGTAGACTTGGCATACCGGTAGTTGGTATCAAATCGCATCTGTCGGAGAAGCGTCTCGACTTCAAACAGCCTGACAAGTCGTATCAGGCCTGCGAAAAGGGGGGCATCTACCCCAGGATTGCCCGCTGTAATGGAACGTCAAAGCTGCGAATAGTGGCATGCTCTACTCCGTAGAAATTATGCTACTGCTCTGGACACTGGGTGAGCTGTTTACTGAGGGTTTCGAGGCCATCCTGGCTGCCTGAATACGTGAGACGATAACTGGACCGCCATTTGAATGGTTCCTCTATCTACTAGCGCTGCCGTTTTCCGTTGTGTCTGTTTGTGATGCATGCATCCTCTTCAGTCCAATCCAATCGCAGCTTGCCTCATCACCAACTTTCACCCTTCACCCTTCACCTTGCAGCCCCAAGGTCAGTGCTCACCGGGTGCTCACAGACCAAGCGAACAGGCACTGCTTACAGTTTCCAAACGCTGAATGGTCTCTCGCTCTGTGTCACATACACAAGGTACAGTCCGTACCTGGAGAGGCAACCTGAGGTACTGAGGTCCCACCCCCGAATTTTTCGGTGACCGAGCTGTTTTTATTTCACTTTGCACTTAACTTATACCTCATCCCCCGTAAACATCCACGTTGTTGTTTTTTTCTTCTCCTCCCTTCTTTTTCCTGCTTTGCCTCCACCGACTAGCTTCTGATTCTTTATCGGATCTCGCATTGTTGCGACTACGACGACTTGCATGACTAGACCTAACGAGCCGTCATAACTCGTCTCTACCTAACCTAACCTAACCCAACACAACCTAGGCGAATATCGTAACTAGGAATCATCATCCTTGGCGCGAAGTCATAATCGAAATATTTACTTCTACAACCCTTTGGGCACGTCTCTCCTCTCTCTATCCTCTCTCCTACATCGTCATCATGTCTTTCGGCGGACGCAAGTTCTCCATCAACCGCCATACTGGCGCGCCCAAGACGCTCACTCGTCGTTTCAGTACGACCGAACAACCCTCAGCGAACGGTACGCTTCTGTTTCTCTTGTTGTGGCTTTTGAGTGTTCGATTTCGATCTCATGACAGCTTCATATCTACTACTTCTAAGAACATGCATGCTCTGAGCTCCATCGACACCCATACACTACACTACAGCTTGATGAGCTCTCAAGAGTCCAAATCCTTCACCAAAACCCTCATTTATTCTCCTCACCGTTTTCTCACCTCCCCTCACCGTCCCGCCTTTTGGTTCCCGGTGCCACTGGGGGTGTTACCTTACCCTTTCCCCTCTCTTCCCCTAGCAATCCCTGTCATGTCTGCCCCTCCATGAGCCCCTCCAAATCCCGTCTCACACATGGAGCTGCTGCACAAGAGCTTGGCCTGCAGCTGGAGCTACCTCGCTCTCCACAACGTCATTGTCCGACCACAGAGCTCTGTCTGTATCACTTAACAAGAACAAGTACAAGACAGAATAACTATACTAACAGCATTTGTTTAGAATTCCAATCCAAGGTTCATCGTCAATTCCGAAATGCTCATGAGGGACACATGCCCCATGCCGGCCTCGATGCCAGCCGATCATCCACCGGTGTAATTTGGTGCACAGAGCGAGCCTCCGAGTATGGCTACCTTGAGGAGCCCGATTCCTGGGCCAACCTTGGCCAGGGTGCTCCTGAAGTAGAGGACGATATCGAGGGTTGCTTCCCCCGACCCGAGACTATCAACATCTCCATGGCCGGCCGAGAGTACGGTCCTACTGCTGGTATCAAGCCTCTGAGGGAAGCTGTTGCCAAGCTCTATAATGAGGCTCATCGCCAAGGCAAGGAGAGCCAGTATACATGGGAGAACGTCGCCATCGTCCCCGGCGGTCGTGCTGGCCTCATCCGTATTGCTGCTGTGCTCGGCAACTCGTACTTGTCTTTCTTCTTGCCCGACTACACAGCCTACAATGAGATGTTGAGCCTGTTCAAGAACGTGAGTTTTGTCAAGAGAAAAAAAATCTATACTTGGTGGTGGTGGTGGAGGAGCGCTGACAAATCTCACAGTTTGCCGCCATTCCCGTTCCCCTGTCCGAAGAGGATGGCTACCACATCCACCCCGACAAGATTGCTGAGGAAATTGCTCGTGGTACTTCAGTCATCCTTACATCGAACCCTCGAAACCCTACCGGCCGCGTTATCCAGAACCCCGAGTTGGCGGAGATACAAGATCTATGTCGAGATCGAGCAACTTTCATATCCGACGAGTTCTACTCCGGGTATAACTACACTAGCAACTGCGATGGGACCACGATCTCAGCGGCAGAGAACATACAGGACGTTGACGAAGATGATGTTCTGATCATCGATGGTCTCACCAAGCGCTTTCGTCTTCCGGGATGGCGAATCGCCTGGATTCTGGGACCCAAGGGTAAGCACACGCCAACCGATCATGAAGTCAAGAAAACAATGCTAACCCAATTCTATCAGAGTACATTAATGCGTACGTTGTCTCCTAATTTTTCAAGATTTTCCCTTTCTTTTTGAGAATTTTTTCTTTTTTGTTTTGAAGCTTTTCAATGTTCCCTCTTGCAATTATCTGGACACAACTAACACGGCAACAGTATTGGTTCATGCGGTTCCTACCTTGATGGTGGGGCCTCCCATCCTTTCCAAGAGGCTGCCATCCCTATGCTTGAGCCCAGCCTCGTCCAGAATGAGATGATTCACCTCCAGTCTCACTTCAGGGTAAGTCTTGTCAACCAAGATACGTTGGACATAAAAAAAGATTGACTCTTTCTTAGGACAAGCGTGACTACGTTGTGCGACGTCTTCGTGAGATGGGCTTCATCATCAAGTATGTTCCCGACTCGACCTTCTACCTGTAAGTCAGCACTTAGCCGTAAAGAAACCAGAGAGGTCAAGCTAAACGACTCTCAGCTGGCTCAACCTCGAGGGTCTTCCTGAGTCCATTGCAGACGGTCTCAACTTCTTCCAGGCTTGTCTGGAGGAGAAGGTCATTGTAGTACCCGGTATCTTCTTTGACCTCAACCCCTCGCGTCGCCGTGATCTTTTCGACAGCCCTTGTCACCATTTTGTTCGCCTAAGCTACGGACCTCGCATGGATGTGCTCAAGATGGGAATGGATGCTATTGAGCGTGTTGTTCAGAAGTGAGTTCTATTTCATTTCATGGTTCACTCAGTGTTTGCAGAGCTAATGAGACACAGGCACCGCAAGCTTAACTAGGTTGCCCCTGAAAACCACCAATGTTTGTGACCATGCACTATTCTGGGTTAACGGCAGAGCTTTTGTAGCAATACGCCATGGGTCTGTTTGTCGACCCTATTGTGCTACATTACATATCTTGACATAACTTGACGGTCTCAGTGATGTCTCAAAAGGGCAAAGGATGTGTTGCAGCAACCGTTGAGTTTGGTGGATGCATATGGTATACCAATGAGCTGAGTTGGGAGTACACGAGAACTAGAGTTAAAAAGAAGACATCTTTATGATGAGAGGGTCTATGGGACCCTTGTGAGTTGGCAACTTCCGTCGTCTCTGTCTTGACAGCTGCCCTGCTTGTGTTAGCCTCACTAGACAATAACAGTTGATCATATGTCATTTGATGTTGGCATTCCCTCTGAGTGTCAGGTGGCAGCAGGCCGTGCAAAGGCACACTCATAATGAAGTTAAACCGGCAGTTTCCATAGTCAACCCTCTCTCCTGACATGATATCCCACGGTGATCATCAAAGACAGGATGCACCAGACCTAGACCGCCGCGTCTATGCAGATGCATCTATCACGCCTTATCCCGCCCCCAGTTCCCCCCCTCGCCCAGCTCATCTCGCCATCGCCCCTGCTCCCGCTCACATGTGACCCTGAATCACTCATCGCAAAAGCTACGATCCTATCAGAAGCCCACGGCATGGCGACATTACATACGTCCCGCTTTCGTAGATCTACCCACCCTCGAG
>JABCKB010001446.1:0-10158 GCA_013184455.1 Fusarium continuum
ATCCCACCCTCCCCAAGCCCCCTCAGTCGTCTGGAAGACGAAGTTGACACCATCCCATATGGCTGTCATGTCGTCCTTCTCAAGTCGATGGGGCTCGCTGACTGGGAGCTGGAGGCGTTTGCTCGCATTGACGAGGATGGGATTGACACCCACGAAGATGGACGCGCCTAGCTCGATGGGCAGAGAAGGGTCATTGTAGGCGGGGACTGTCAACGTGCGACCTCCGATGCGGTCCGTCTTTTCGAAGATGGTGATGTTGATAGCGATGTCCTCTTCTAAAGCATACTTCCACAAATGAAACGCTGCTGACGACCCTGCGGCACCGGCTCCTGTACCTCACGTCAGTTTTCTCGTAGATACAATTCTTCAAGGATGATAATTATGAACCAGCCTCCCCAACGAATTGAGGTACGAACCAATGATAGCAACATTTTTAACATCTATATCTTCTGCTCTGCATGAAACGCTCGCCAGAGCACCAAGCAGAGCTAATCGCCAAGTCGTCGTAATAAACATCCTCTTTGACAATGATGAGATGGATGTGTTTTGTTTTGGAAGTGACACCCATCACGTCAGCTTAGTCGGTATGGAGGGATGAGTGAGTGTGCATTCACGTGACGCATTGACAAGCCTTTATGGGCCAGTCGAGGTAACACGGATCCTGATCGGCTTATTGAGGCATGTAGCAGGCTGGGCTGCATGTGTGATGCTATTGTTAGCTATGACAGAAAGATTATTATTGTGTTATCTGATATTAGGCATGATACCTTTTTGTATTAAATGAATAAAAAGCTGATGTGTTATACTTGTTGTACTTACTTCTCGGCTTATAGGGTATAATGTATGAAACAAAAAGACACAATGTGTATCGAAGTTTGAATATCATTTATTTTATAAGTTTGGTATCTCAATATCGCACTCAAGTTCTCAAGTGGTTCTTCATAAAATCCAGAAAATAATCCACCCTAAGGCCTTTACCTTCTTGCGCTACCCTTCATCTCATAACAAAGATTACCCAGGGAATCATAGTCCTTCTTCTCTAAACGCCAAGCTAAATGCAAAGTCATGCAGCCGTTCCGTGGAAAAACAAAAGTTTATGGCCAAAGCAGGGCCATATAAAAACATGCGTAGAAGTGCCATTTTTGCCTTCCCTATCCAAAAACCCCATACCGCTAGTGAAATCATAAAACGTGGAATACAAATCATGCAATGAGTATGTTCAAGGTTTTTTTTTTATCAAGAGCTTTCCGCGCTGCTGCTGTAGCCACTCTCAATTGCCCCAGCTGTAGCAAGGGAGCTATTATCATGGGATAGCGCTGGGTTTGCACTATTACTCTTACTCGCTCCAGTGCCAGCAGCCGCAGCAGCACTACTAGTACGGCGGGCGGTTTGCCGGGGCCGGTTTGGTAACGATTTCGAGTCTCGGTTAACGTCGTAAATATTCTGGTTAGGCGAGTCATCAGGTTCATCACCCTCTTCATCGCCGCTGCTAAGATCAACACCATCAGGATAACCATCGGAATGGCGCTGCACTGTTCGTTGGCCGATAAGATCCCTGAGGGACTGAGACGTATCTAGATCGTCAGAAACGTCATCATCATCGTCTGCAGTGGACTCGCTTGGGCTGAATGGCGGGAAGAAAATGGCGGGAGGTGGCAGCGACACTGGTGTCAACCGCTTGATACGGCCTGACATATATTCGATCTCGACGGGAAGAGGACCCATGGCGGGTGGACTCTTGAAAGCAACCAGTACTGGCGAGGAAGTCGACATCGCTGCCAATCGACGTATGATACTGTCTGTGCTCTCGCTGATCCTTCTACCGCCCTTGAGTAAAGAGGAAGACACGTCATCTTGCTTAGGCCTTTTGGTGGATACAACTACCATGAAGTGATCTTCGGGTAATACTCCCCCCAAGCCACAGGGCTCAAGAGGATAATGCTGCATGTATTGCGCATTGTCCGTCCAAGTAAAGTCCAAATCGACCTCACTCGCATCATCGGCGTCATCTGTAAGACTTGGCGGGTCTTCACTATCTAGATCCATAGGTGTGCTTTGCTGAGTCGATATGGGCCCGCGATCAGTCAGTGGCCGGTAGCTGATGAAAGATCCAGAGTCCGTTCGCCGGAGAGGAGACGGCGGGACTTTAAATTTATCGTCATCCGTCTGAGTCTGACCAGAAGCGCGCATCTGCGTGGCGGGCGACACGTCGCCTGGGTCTCCGGATAGATCTGTGCAGAATGGAGCTCCGCTATAGTAGATAATGGCACCGTCATGTCGGCGCTTCTTGCGACTAGATGCCCCTGAGCCGCTTAGTCCCCATCTGGACTCCCCAACATTGCTTTCCTCGGGGGGGCCAAACGAAGAAACCGTCTCATCAAGTGATGTCTGGCCACCCGAAGAGTCCTGCTGTGCGAATAATGGCTTATAATGAAAACTCTCAGATGGGGCACAAAGCTGGGGGTCGAATTTGAGGCCGTTCTTGCTTGAACTTCCACCAGACTGAAAGTCATCACCTGTCGAGCGGCCTGTCTTCTGACGTTTGCGCTTGTTCCCTGAACCGTCTTCGGTATCGTCGGTAGACGGGCTCTTCTGCGAGTTGTACCCAGAACTGTCGCTGCTAAACCTAGTTCCCTCTGTTCCGCCTCGCCATCTAATCTTGCGGCCGTCGGGCGAAAGTTGAAATTTTGTGCTGATCCCCGAAACGGCGGAGCGAACAAAGTCAGGCGTGACATTGATCATATGAAGCTGAGCCAAGTTACACAGCAAGTTCAGATATACCCATCCCTCAGCGTCGGGATGAACATCTTGGTTATGCTGTTCGGCTAGCAACTCCGGTGGTACCAAGCCCAAATGACGGATATAATCCATGTTGTCAGCTGGAACCTGGGTACGATCGGGATCTAAATCAAGGGGTCGTGTGGGTCTTTGTTCTGGAAGGGTTGTCATTGGGGGAGAAGGATTTGTACCAGAGCTGGTACTATTGCCATTACCACCGGACTCGGTATTATCTCCATTAGAATTGGAAGCTGAGCCATTGTCGGCAGATCGGCTCTGTTTACCAGAGTGTCCAGCTTGCTGCTCTGTGGGGAGGATTCGGGCCTCTCTTGCGGGCTCTTTACCTCCAGTCTGTAGTGTTGGTGGCTCATGAATAGATGAGTTAGTAGTGCCCGAAACGTTAGGCTGTGTCTCCGCGACGACGGGCGCTAGAGCAGCAGAGTTACCACTAGGCAGCACAGGCTGTTTCTTCACCACGTGGCGTCCGCCGATCTTGCCCGTGAATAACTGCTCCAGTCGACGGACAACAAGCTTTTTTCTCTCCTTGTCCGTCATGATCATGTGCCGTGGATACAGGCCCTCGGGGATATCGCGAAGATAACTCTCTACCGCCTCTGACGACTTGGTATGTGAACCCATGCTGGGACGGCTCAAAGATGTGCCCGAAGACTTAGCGCCTGTAGACATGGAGGCGTAGGCAGAGTCGGCTGGGCGAAAATTGGAACCTGAAGATGATGATGCATGCTTGGATCCAGATCCAGAGTACATGTTGTCACGAGTGGCGTGACGGGATTTCTTCTTATTTTGTGATGATGAAGCATCAGGGGATCCGTCAAGGCTGGCAGCAAAATCTCGAAGTGTTGCCTCCAATTCTCTTTTCTTCTTTTTCGGCAGTCCATGGACTTTGATTTCGAAAAGCTTCTCCTTCCGCAGCATATCTGGACCTGTATTCTTGTACCGTTTCAGCTCTTCACGAAGCTTTTGAATTTCTACCGTGAGATCATCGATGACGCTTCGGTAATCGTCCGCACTGCTGCTCTGTGCTGCGGTGAGCTTAGGTGGCGCGAGTTGATGGTGGTCGTAGTAAGGCTTCTCTTCGTTTGAAGAGTCGGATTCTTTTTGGAAGAAAGGAGGGTCAACTATTAATGGGATGAGTCTCCCCTATTCACATTTCTTTTATGAACGTGTTGCTTACCTTCCATGACATTACTGTCGAATGTGGCAGTAGGGTTTTGGTTCGATTGATCAAACCATTTCTTCGGATCGCTTTGGCCGGTCTCGTGGCTGTCACCCGACGAGTTGCGCCGTGGTGATGATGTTGTTGTCGCTTCGACAGCGGGCCTTGAGCCCTGGCCGGCCTTGAGTGATGCATCACGGGCTAATCGATGATGACGCAGGGTGACCGAGTTCGCTGGAGAGGCTCGTCGAGGGAGAGGATGACCAGTCTTGGAAGACGGCGGCGGTTGCGTTCCGTGTGAGGTGCTTTGGTTAATGGGCATTGTCTTTCATGTGAACTGTGTATGTAACGTTGATGGATTATTTAGCATTTCCCAAAGTGCGAGACAGCAAGCATGTCGTGGAAATTGGTCGTCAAGATGGATTATAGTATAAACCTAAGGGTTCGACGATCCGTGACGTAGGGCCTGGAAGCACCTTGCAGCGGCTGAGGGCCTGGAAGTCGGGGCAATGATTAGCGCAATCCAACCACGAACAAAAAATAAAGGGATGAATGGTGGGTGTGATCAATGAAGGTTCTCGCAGAGCACAAAGGCAGGCTGTTATTGGTTGCGGAGAGGTCACCGATCGATCGATCGAGGCTTCATCGCCAAATGACGAAAGGTGATGAGAGACGAGTTGCACCGTCTCAAAGAGGGAAAATGCCGGGTATTCCTAGACCACTCACCTTTTAAAATAAAATAAAATGCACCCCGAAACAATCAAGACCCTCGAACTGGACCTAAACAAACTATCCAACGCTTGTATGGATTCAACGATCCGTCGATTGATAGTTTACCGAACAAATGCCTTTTTGCAGCGTAAGGTAGTTGTTGAGTCGGCGGGGAGCAGGATTTCTCTCCACAATCAGGTTTGGGTAGCAAAAGGATGTCGCATCCACTCGAAAACAGTCGCAGGCGTTTCACGGTTGATGCTTGGCCTGTCAATGTATCTCTTGGTAGCTAGGATGGTCGAGGAAACCGGTATACTCGGGAGTGCCAGGGCCTATTGGTCGTTGGGTCGAAGATTTCGGTGAGTCTTGTTGGAAGTGTCCAAATAGTTGATTTCGCAAATTGCAGCAATTATGACTGTCACTGTTTGATTGTGAGGCTCGAATCGCGCGCGTATAAATTATTGCACCGGTGATACGTGGGTGTTCGCTTGAGGTAATTGTCAATGCCAGTCAGGGCAGTATACTGCTGGTGAAAGGGTTGTGAGAGGGCGGTATAGGCTCTGCGCGACAGCAAAGCAATGGATTCAAGCTCCTTAAGAGTTGGGAGGTATGGTAGAAGAGAGCAAGTGGTAGATTCTAGTATTCCAACGGTCGATATATGAATACTAGGCCAGTTTCGCTCAAAGTAGCACCGAGGTGGCACTGAAGCCGAAGGGGTGGGATGAAGCTGGAAGTAGGAGAAGCAACCGCTTACTGCCGTTCCACAGCTGCAGATGGAGAGAAGAGAATTCAAGCAGAACTTGAAGAAGCTTGGGGTCGGATCAAAGAATAAGAAGGATAAACAAGCCACAAGTCGGAAAGACCGTCTTGGAGGAATACTTAATAGAGCACGGTCTGGTTGAGGCTGGAGACGGATGGCGAGTCTGGGAGGCAAATCTACAGTAGACGGTGGACGGTGGACGGTGGGCAGAGAAGAGGAAGGCATTCAGGGCCTCCACCGGCAGCAATAGAAGAGTTTTGTTCCCACGCATTCGCACTCCCCCGTACTAGACTCCCGGACCAGCGCAGATTGAAAACATGCCCGCCGCCAGGGCACCCGAGTCCCGGGGCGCGGCGGTATTGCAATGGAAGGCGGCGATGGAAGGGTTGGGACGAGGATACAAGAGCTGCAAAGCCAGATCGAGCCCTCATTGCTCCGATTTCCAAGTCGCTGGAGAAGTGTAGAGATCAGAGTCCATCGGACCCAGAAAAAGCCAAAAGCAGGGACCTCCTCTAACGGGCAGGACGGGCTCGACTAGCGCAAAAGTGTGTACCAACTTAGATGAGGGTCTTTAATCCATTCACTCCCCCTTTCCACTTGCTCATGATTCCACGACCTGCCTGCTGCCTAGGTAGTTTGTTTCCACGCAGCAGCTATCACTATATTGACTTGTGCACAGCAACATCTCTAAAGTTGCAGTAAGTATTCAACTTGATTTCGAGACTCTTCGGCGAGGCAGTAGCTAAGGGCTCATTTCAGCTCAGCGACATCGCCTGTAGGCCATTTGTTGTTGCGCCTCGTTAAAGCACCCCCACCCCCTCTCCTTGACTTGTCGCTGGGCTCGCTTAAACACGCCCTTGCTTTGTCTGAGTGCGGGGGGCTAGCACAGCACACCGATATTCCAACCAATGGCGACTCAGGAGGCTGCTGAGCATCTTGCTTTTTGGTTGTCATCGGGGCCTTACTTAAAAATCTGGACATTTCCATGGCTTCCAGACCTGCCCTGTCTACCTTACCTGCACGTTCAAACCTGCTTCTCCGTGTGCTGAAGGCTGAACAGAGCCCGGCACTTCTGGCCTCTGGGTACCAATTTCTTCCATATCGGCTCATTTGACTGCCATCGCCAACACTTTTACTTAGGTAAGTAGGTAGCCATGCCTCGTCATTTTCAAACGACCATATAGCATAATCTTTAATTATGTTTATAGATGTGTACTCGTATTGCAGTCTACTTCTTCTACTGTAGCTGTTGATCGCAAATGGCCCCATTCTTACGTCAAAAGCACAACGTTTGGGGGCGGTGGACCCAAGCCCTTGTCAGAATGCTACAGCACAACCTGAGTAGGCGAGCGACCAGACCAACCATCAAAAAATGATACGCTGCGGTTACAGCACAGAACTGTGCACTGTACTGTCGGCCACCCACCTTAGTAGCCACTTTAGGACGGACCCGACCCTCAGCTCTGCTGGCAATTGATATCCAACCACCGCAGCGGCAAGCTGATTACGTTCCTGTCATCGCGATTCGGTTGGTACTATTTCTGCCGCTGAATTTCTAGATGCATGCTCGCCTTATCGTCTCACGATACTCTCTGTTGGAGAACAAGTCTGGCACGAGTCACCCAAGAGTTGAACTAGCGGTGCGTTACTGGCTGATAGCCACGCGTACCTGACCCCTGACGGTCTCATGTACCTATCCAAACTCTTTCCAAGTTTCCAACATATTCTACTTCGTGATAGCTTGCTAGTACCCTGTTTGCAATCTGCAACAAGCTAACGTGCTCCGAAAAGAGATTGTGGCCTTTTTCGGAGTGGCATGTGTGTGACACGACACTGTATATAGTACAAAAACATCCAAGGGGTCCAGAAAGCCACGGGGCCTGTCATCAGCTGCCCGATGTACGGATACTGAGGCTCTATTGCAGATCATTTCCCGTGTGACGTCGATCAGGGTGAGGAAATTCAGGGTCCTTGCAAGGCCAAGTCCCCCTGAGACCCTGCTTGAACAGCTTCGAGCAGTTTCTACGGCGCAAATCTCGATTCCTTGGTGAGAGCACAAAACAAGGAAAACCTATGTCGCTTGATGCCGTGAATTTAAGGTTAACGGTGTTCTTGACCGAGGGCGAGGTCACGAGACTTGACTTCCATTGACCTGGAAGATTGATAAACGCCTGATCCCGATGATTCTCCGCAATCCGGGTCTTCAGTCTTGGTCTTGGGCTACGGGAAAGTTCCCGCGACACCAAAAAAGCATCATCAGTCAGGATGGGATATGCACGCCCCAAGCACAATTCTCCGTGGCAACAGGATGCCAAATTTTGAGACTGCAATATCGAATTCTTAAAGATACAAGAAGAAAAAGCCATAAGTCAAGTGGCAATGACCACCTCAGTCGCGCTTCGCCACATCGTCGTTCGGAACTCAGCAACCGAATACACTCTGATTGGATGGCTTGACGCTCCAACTCTGCTCGATCTTGAGGAAGCGCAGCGGTAGCTTAGATCGAGCTCCACGGGACGACCCTTCGTGCAGCAGTGGCTCGGGGGATGGTGGTCATGCCTGAACAAAGACGGCTAGGGTCCGTCGACAAACATCCATTCCTCTCACTCTCTTAGGGACGGTTACTTCTTACGTCCAATGCGGATCGAAGTCCCTGAAACACGCACACAAAAATACTCCTCTCGGAGAGTTTGGCGCGTTCTTATGCCTAAACACGATTCACAGAATGAGACTTTTCAACAATCTCCATGCTGATCACCCGTTGACCGTCGACACCGCTCTGGCCGCCCCCTTGATCCTGATTCCAGAGCCGGCAAACGTTCGGCCTGGTAGGTTCTTTTGAGGCCTCGTCAGGAACGGAGGTGCTATGCGGAGAGGTTGTGGGTGTGGTCAATTGACCCCTCTTAAATCAAGGATCGCGGGATACGACTTAGATCTTGGTGTTGCATCTCTCATAAGTTTGAGATATTTGCATTCACTGATCGGTCCCATCTTCCAGCTTAATCCATGGTAATCCTCGGCTTGCAGTCCTGTGTGACGCGGAGGCACGAGCATTAGCGTCCTGGCGTCATCTTTGATCTATCGGGACAGGCCCCAAGAGGCTAATCTTGGGCATTCATGGTGCACACGCAGGACACGCGATCTTTGGAACACCTGCAACGGATGTTTAAGTTTCCGTGTTAGTTCTCACGATCAGCCTTGATCCGCAAATACAAGTTACCTACGGAGTACAGAAGCGCGCAAGAGAACACTGAGTCACCAGTCATTCCGTCACTATCAATCACTCGTTACAGTAACAGGTGGGTGTCAGAACAACCGGGATTTATAACTCACAGTGACTTAAGATGATGACATTAATACTCGATCAGGTCTCGGTTATCCCTTCTGTCATTCTGGCTGCATGTTTCTGTCACATCTCTTCAGATTCCCGGTTTTATTGGGAACTCCCTGAGCACATTGTGCCTAAATGTCCTGTGCCACGAGCCACTGAGGCTGACACGAAGTAGTCATTTGTTGCATGACGCCTATCCACCACGTGCAGTATCTAGGTCAACCCGAGGACTCGATTGGGGTCTCGACTCTGTGGTTATTTCTTGTTCCCGCTCGCTCGATCTTCAGGGCCACGCGTGTCCCCCACGATCGGAGCCAAGATTGGCGCGATACCAGCGTCTTCATCTCAAACCCACATGCTATCCCTAGCTCCCGCATGCTAGAGGACCCTTGGCCTTGACCTTGATCGCCGGAGCGGGACCTCCGGTGTCCCTGGCCTCAAGGGTTCTGGAGCTGCATCCCCTGGCAGATGCTGTTTGAAGCTACACTGTTGACCCCCCTCTGCGTCCTAGATGATCGCCAAGTAGTTGTGGGTTGGGTGAGGAGAAGATGTGGCTTGTGAGGTTGCACAGATCTGAGGCATTGTGGACTTCTCGATCAGATCTTTGTGCCCATCGATCGCCCCAGGATGCGGGAGCAGATCTCTGCCATGGAGCCTGGCTTCACAGATGCTTCCGGTCCCTGCCATTGGTTGAGTAACTTCTTAGAGTACGTGAAGCTATC
The DNA here is from genome assembly GCA_013184455.1 of Fusarium continuum. Lineage (NCBI taxonomy): Eukaryota > Fungi > Ascomycota > Sordariomycetes > Hypocreales > Nectriaceae > Fusarium > Fusarium continuum. Next base: position 9,480 of record JABCKB010001446.1, read on the forward strand.
GAGCCCTGTGTACAGTTGCTACAGTTGTTTCTTGAAAGGCGGTACTCTAGTCAGTAGCTCTTTTTTGCTCTAATATAGGACGCGCAGAAGCAGCACTATCACTGTGTAGTGATTCCTACACTCTGGTCCTTCTTTTGGACGTATTGTTCACCACTGACCTTTGTCCAGCCTTTCAGGAGCATCGCCCTGCAGATCTCATCCCAGACCAAAGTGTTGGCCTAGATGGTCCATTGCACAGGACTGCTGCCTGTGTTTTACACTCAATGTGTTGAAACCAAGCGTTTTAATCCATTTCCGCAATTGCATTTACTTGGGATGCATTCCACTAATTGCCATTTGCAACTTTCTAACTAGAAAATAGCTTTTGTATCACACCGGTTTTCATTCGCTGGCTCTGGTTCTTTATATATGCTATAGTCGTTCGCACAACAGCGATATTTTAAGCCTTCCTTGTGACTGAGAACTTATTAGTGATGGCAAGATATCGAGTCAACCTGACCTGATGTGGTGACGTCTTGATCACAATCGAGAAAATAGGTATATTCTGGGCTACCTAGATAACTGTGTTAAGGTGCACGTGTGAATCAGTCAGTTCGAGGTTTTTTATTTTATATATGTATATATGTAATTATTTCCAAGAAGAAAATTAAAAATAAAAATGTAAATAAAATAAAATTTA
>JABCKB010001447.1:0-11435 GCA_013184455.1 Fusarium continuum
CGGGTGGCCACGGCGCCGGCGCGGGCAAAGTCGACCGGAGCGAGGTTCTCAAAGTAGGCGAGAATCTCTTCGGCGGGACGGTTGGTGAGAATCAAGCCGACGGTGCCAGTCAGATAGCGGCTCAGGTCCTCGATTCCAGGAGCGATAGCCTCCTCGGGGGTCTGGCCAAGGGCCTTTGCCATGAGCTTTGTCTTGCCGAAGAAGAGGCTATGCATAGTTAGTTGGACCGCTCGCGATCAAGAGACAGAAGCAGAGGGGCAGTACCGGCAGTCAGAGAGCTCACGTCTCACGTCCTTGAGGTGGTTGTTGCGCATGTTATCGACGCTGAATACAAAGCAGTTCTGGTACTCGGGGACGGCATCGCGGATGTTCTGGAAGAGCTTGTCCTTGTTCTCGCGCGTCTTCTTTGAGACCTGGGTGAGGTGGACGACCTTTGCGCGCCTCGACTTGGGCATTTTGGCAGTTTTTTTTGTTCGACTAAGGATTGATTCGTAGTATTCGGAAGAGGATGAGGGCGTCGAGGGACACGGAGAAGTTGTTTTGTGCTGGTGGTTTGAATTGGATTGAGATCTGAATGCCCACCACAGAGATAGGTCGCTCGCTATTGATAAGATTTGGAAATTTTTTGAGATGGACTAAAAAAATCCAGCCCAGTGGGACCCCGCATTTTTGGTTTACACCGAGGCGAACCAGGGGTCCAATCACTCACCTTGAGCGTACTGACGCGGTAACTTTCGCATAAAGGCGTTACGATAAGCATAAAGACCATGATGCCCAATTGCTATTTCCAAATACTATTGGTTAGACGGTGTCTAATAAGAGGGGTTTCTGGTTATTCAGGAAACAAAGAAGAAACAGGCATGCTCACTCTACTACTATTGGCTAGTTTCAGCAGACCGAGGAGATAGCATCAAGTCTTGTGAAACCAAGTGGTGGGAGAAAACACTGCTTTGTAGATCATGCCAGACTCCGACTCTATTAGACACTAGATCCTAGTGAAGTAGGGTAACGCCAATTCAAGCACCGGGGCGTTTGGCAGTAGGTTGGCTGGCCAGGTGAAATAAGCGCGAAACACAACAAGAAGACCCAAAGCATCCCAAATGGTCTCAACAAAAGGTATCAATATGATGATGATGCAAACTCGAACTAGATAGTAGAAAGCTTGGTCTTAATTTCAGACATAGTTTCATGACCCTTCTGCTTACTTTCTATCTGTCCCAAAACGAAAGTCACCCGCGTATTTATGTAACGAGGCAATTGCAAAACCCTGGTGTGTGTTTGTTGCATAGGCAAAAAGAAGAGCTTAGTTTGGCGCGTTTAACGTCAGACCCCAACTCAATTGCTTTCATTGCGTTTGCTCTAGTGACAGGGTTCTATGTTAGAACGCTACATAATGCTGACGCGAAGATCCTTGAGAGACTAGTGATATAGAACATCCATGAGACGACCCGAATAGATGGAAGTAGTAGTAAGTGCACAGCAATGGAGTCAGGTTTCACAAAGAATCGACCTTGGTCCAGTTTAGACATGTAGTATCTTCAGCACAGCCTAAGTAAGGTACATTACCAATCAATATCATGATTGCTGTTTGCAGTTCCTTGGCGCCTCGGGAAAACTACCACGTCCGAGAATCGCGGAAGCTGGTGATGGATGCACAGACCAGGCGCCTTTCAAGACAAGGAGCTCTCTGTAGCAATTTTCTTACTGGCCACACATAACACACAAATCGGCCTCCACAATCAACACCAACTAGCCGTAAACCTGACTTATTACCACATCATCCGAACCTCATCCCATCTATCCCAATTCAGAGACCCGCAAACAACTCTCCTCTTCTCCCCTCTACATTCATAGCTACAGCTACAGCTCAGCTCTATCTCTCCCCGCACTTTCAAGGGTTTCCCTCCTTCGACGTCCCATACCTCTCGAGTGTTTCTCATCAATCTCTTCGACTTGCCACCCCTCACGCTTCCACATCGTCGCCGCCTCCATTCGCGAACCCTCTTGACCCTGGTTTGTCATCAGGCTTGCCCTATTCTGCTCGAATCGACTCAACTCGACTCTCTCATTTCATATTCGACCGACTACGATCGCCGTCTCGAGCCTAAATTCTTAATTCGGCCTTTGTTTCTTTGACGTTCTCCCGCCTTTGTCCGCCCCGTTTCCGCGACACAAAGAGCTCGCCGATTGCGCACTCGACCTAATTTTCGCTCCTCCATCACGCTCGTCATCTCAAAATTCGCATCACAACACAGCCATCATGGCCTCCAACGGTAACTTTGCTCAACAGGATCAGTACAAGGAACCTGTCGACCAACAACCAACAGCTCCTACTACCTCTGCTGCCGATGGCTCGGCTACGGCCGCTGCTTCTGCCAACAGCAACCTGTCGAAGGATGAGGTTGGCTGGTACTTCGTGGAACAATACTACACCACCCTGAGCAAGTCGCCCGAGAAGCTCCACGTATGTTTCTACTGGCCTTGGCAGTGCTTGAACTCTTACTAACCAAGTTTGCAGCTCTTTTACGGCAAGCGCTCGCAATTCGTCTACGGTCTTGAAGCTGAGGTTGCCAATGTCTCCGTCGGTCGACAGGTATTTGACAATTGCAAAGACAAGTATGCAGACAGCTACTAACAAAGCGACAGGCTATCCAAGAACGCATCAAGGCCCTCGACTTCCAAGACTGCAAGGTCCGAGTATCCAACGTTGACTCCCAGGCTTCTTTCGACAACATCGTTATCCAGGTTATTGGCGAGACCTCCAACAAGGCCGCCGAGCCTAAGAAATTCGTCCAGACCTTTGTTCTCGCCCAGCAGCCCTCCGGTTACTTCGTTCTCAACGATATTCTGCGATATATCGACGAGGAGAGCGATGATGAGTCTGCCGCTGCCCCCGAGGAGCCTGCCGAGGAGCCTGCTGCCCCCGCCACCGAGGAAGTCGCTGCTCCTGCCGAGCCCGAGGCTCCCCAGTCTGTCGAGGAGACCAAGGACGAGACGCCCGCCCTTGATCCCGAGGTTGTGGACCAGAAGCTCGAGGAGGTTTCCACTTCTAAGGACAGTGTGACCCTGAACGGCAGTACCGCTGAGTCTTCGGTCGATGAGGTTAAGGCCCCCGAGACCAAGTCTGAGGTTCCTGCTGAGACTGCTGATGAGGCTGCAAAAGAGCTCGCCGAAGAAGATGTGAAGGAGCCCGAGAAGCCCAAGGATCCCAGCCCTACACCTGTTTCCAAGCCTGTTGCAGCTCCTCCCGCTGCTCCCGAGAAGCCTACCGGTCCTCCTAAGCCGATGACCTGGGCTAGTCGAGCTGCCGCTGCCCTTCCCAGACCTGTTGTTCCTCTGCCCAAGACTCCTACTCCTCCCGTAAACGCACAGAGCCGCGCTCCCGCACCTGCTCCCGCTGCTGCACCCGCTGCTGCACCTACTGCTGCTGCTGCTCCTACTTCTCAGCCCGCTGCTCCAGTCGCTGCTGCTAACGCCCCTGCTACTGAGACCGCTGCTAAGGAGACTGCTGGATGGCAGACTGCTGGTGGCGACTCTAAGCGCCAAAACCGCCCTCAGTCTGTTTCCGGGCCTCCCCCAACCGAGAAGGAGGGTACTCTAGGCTATGTCAAGTATGTAACGGACAAGGTCCAGGATGCCGACCTCAAGAACGCTCTGGCTGCTTTTGGCGAGTTGACTTACTTCGATATCAACCGCCAAAAGGTATGTTGAAAACCTTGTATATTGGCTGCATCACTGATTCTAACATGACACAGAACTGCGCCTTCGTCGAGTACAAGACCCCTGAAGGTTACCAGGCTGCGGCTGCTGCCAACCCTCACACCNNTGGCAGCAGCTACAGTGGCCGAGGCCCCGTGCCTGGACGCGGTCGCGGCGGTGCTGAGGGTGGCCGATCTGGCGGCCAGGGCTCTCGTGGTAACTTCTCTGGTCAGAACCGTGGCCGAGGTGGTGCTCCTCGTGGCCGTGGTGGTGCCCAACCTCAGAATGCTTAAGCAACTGCAACCAGTATATATAATGCGGCAAACGTGAGCCTAGCATCTTGTTGTTAGTCTTGGGATTTGCCTGCCAGCAGGTGCTATGATCACTAGGGCTTCGACACAGTAATTACATGGCCTATGTGTGGCACACCTAACCAATATTAAAACATCAACATTAAGGGAAGATGGGAAGCAAGCGCAGCAGATGGTCAGGTGAAAGGGCAAGGGGAGGCGGAGTTTGGTATTCCCTTTCGGTGGAAGGATGGAGTTGGGAATTTGGAGTCATGATTGTTCGTTTTTCAGTTTCGGGTGGTTTGCGCGCTGCATCTGCATCTGATCCTCCCAGCCGACGATTGGGTTACGGATTTCAGCGAAAAATGGGGTAAAGGTCCTTGGCTGGGAGCTTTGGTTTGGCATCATTACTTTCTAATGACCGTGTATATTCTCACAAAAGCGAACGGACGGACGATAGAGGCTGTACCCAGATGGGCAGAGGAATATCGATAGGTATACTGAAGAGGTAGTGAAAGTTGATAGGGCGGAAGAGAGGCTAGGCATGGGATGAAAGGGCCTACAGGGACCATGTTCTGTACTTTTTACTGTGCAAGTAATGATTAGTACCTTTTGGTTTCCAAGCATGATCTGCCAGATGTAGCAGTGCAAAATTCTCCAACCAGGTTGATATTGATGCTGTTATGCCGAGTAACGTGATATGTGTAGACCCACAATATTCGCGGCTTTGCAATGACATCTGATGCTGATCAACGAATGAAGGCAAGCCGTTGATAATACGGGGAGGATAGGCAAGTTTGAGCTTGTTGAGCCTCGTGGACCAAGCAAATCGATCGGTTCGCCGTACGCGAAGCTGTCGTTGGTGTACCTCAAGGTTCTTTTGCAATAGGGAGGGCATTGACAAAAGGCCAAGCAAGTTACCGGGGACTTTTGTTGACAAGAGGATACTCACTTGTAATAGTAATTACATAGTCCCTGTTGGTCGAAGGTCAATTCTTGCACGTGCTCTCCGGTAGCTTTTTTTTTTTTACTTTTCTTCGGAACACCGCGATTTCTTTTATTCGATTTCGGTTGGTCGGGCGCCATTCCCGAAGATCCAGGGCGGTCGTATTCCGGGGACGCCGTGTATGGGGAAACAAAAGGTTCCTGACTATTTGCGACCTTCTAAAAGCAGACCCAAGCAGTGAGAAAGGGGACACCGGACAAGACAATCATGTAAGGACGTGTTTGGTTCTTGGGCATGAGGTATGAGGTGATGTGAGGTCGGTGCCGAGAGATCCGGGGAGTACGTTGAGCGATCAGCAATATAAGGTAGCAGCTTGAATGTTTTAAAGTTAATCACATTTTTGTTGGAATACTGTGCTTCGGCAGGTAGGTAGCTTTAGATGAGTCAAGGTTGCAGCCAAGGCAACAACAAAGGATCATTGTGGTGGTTTGTCATGAACCTAGTTTGTGAATTTAACGTGTGTCTGTCTCAATGGGGATGTATAAAATCTCGAATTAATGCCTGTCGTTAATAGCACTTTTTCCTTTTTCTTTTCTAGGATAAAGAATTTTCCTCCAAATGAAGAGGAAAGGATCGGCACAGAGCATGAATCTCTACCTTGCAGCACCACATCTTGGATGTACGGAGTACATCCACGTCAAGCAAGATGCTTACACGTTTCTCGGAGGAATAATTACCGCCCTTTAGGAGATTTGCGCGATCGTCCTGAAGCAATTTGACTGCCGACGGACGTGGCAAGCAGGAGTTCGAAAGTAATCATACGCCCTTGTGCATAATTGATTATCTTGATCATCAGTCGTCACATCGGCCAGATGGCTTGCCTGCTTTGCCTACTTGCTTGCGTATGCTGCCCCCCCGCAACTAAAGTAACGCAACTTGCAGTTTCTAGAGATCGAGTCGGCCCTGCTCCGACTTTTGTGCTTGATAGTGTGCCCATTATGGGAACCTAATGGACAGTAAGACGGGAGGTTTCGACGGAGGCAGTCCGGAAATGCTGTGCGCCCCGCGGGCTGCTTTCCAATAACAATCGAGACAATTCGGTGATTGGGGGTTGGAGGAAGAGGCGGGGGGCTCCTGGCAATTTACAGGTCTCTGTAATAAGTATTGGTTTGTGATTTCCTAAGTATGCTATGTTGTCAGTTCTTCGCACTCCCAAGTACGCGATGTACGTAGTGACGAGTGATTCCTTGACTCAACGCAAATGAAACATTACTAGAACTAGGGATGCATTGCGATGGCTGATCTTGAATAATCGACAACACGAAACGCCTACACTATTAGACTATCACTATCACTATCAGTATGTGAATAATTGGTGTGGGGCTATTCGTGATTCGAATTCGAATCAAAAGAGACGCCGCGCAGACCAAGCCCGACCCCAGACACAAGAGAGGGGCCGCTTTCAGAAGTGCCAATGGTGGCGTCAAAAGTTCCTTCGAACGCAGAGCCTGAAGAGATGAGGTAAGCTTCCCTGTCCAAAGAGGAGGTACGTACTTTTCCCAGGAGTCTGGTTCGCCTGTAACCAGTCACTCGAACGAATCAAGAGCCGAGCTGGGCAATTATTTATCGAACACGGCAAAAGGGTACTTTTGTAACGCAACCAGGTGCCTCTTTGTTGGTTGGTTGGTTGTCTCTTCTGCAAATACGGCGCCGTCTTGGATTAATTAGAAGGCAGCCGAAAATATCACGACAATTGAAGCAAGGACTTTTGTGAGAGTCAACGTCCTATCAATTGAGAGAATGAATTGACTTGAAGGTCTCGCGTTTCAGCGACGAGCCCCGGATATCACAGTCGAGACCCGGCCGAGACATTCAAGGTGGCTTATGTACGTTGGGTGATATATACGTATCGAGGCTTGAACTCCATCTAGCCCATTCTGTAGATTCCAGTCGCTGCCCTCGCCTGGCTGCTAGGCAGGCACGGCTATTGCCATCGGAATACCGAGACTATCGTCGGCAATTTTCATATACCAAACGTGTAATTCGAGGTTACAATCCATAGCATCCGCATTGGCAGTGGAGAGAAACTCTTTAGCAGCCCAGGAAAGTATCCGTAATTGCCAAGAAACCCTTTTCCATTGTTTCTTCTTGGTGCCGTTTAGCCGTCCTCAATGGCCCTACCTGCCTACCTACCCGTCCGGGACTAGCGGCTCTGGCTGAAGGACGGTGGGGCAGTGTGCTGCGACTTCCTCGTGCGGTCCTGCGGGCTTGTGAGACCCCAGTCGCGCGCGGGACCTTTTGGCGGGAAGGTGGTCCTTTTGAACCTGCAACATGCGGCTGCCAGTAGAGGCCAGAGGCAGGCACAACAGGACCGCAGACAGGTCGAGCAAGCAATGCCATGTGTCGTGCGTGCTTGCCCGATCAAGGTGCTCCTTCCCCGAAATCTAACTGCGGTCCGGACCCGACACCCCTTGAATCGAATCGCAACAAGAGGAGGAGAACCCTGAACATAGCACCCCCAACAGCAAACAGCAAACAGCATCTTGCACTCTTCATCTCCACGGCATATTCGAGACCGAGTACATCAGTACTGTACCTTGAGAGCCACAAGAGACAGAGCCCTACGCCAAAACAAAAAAAGATATCCGCTAATACCAGGCGAGATCGGCAGTCAGCGCGGAAATTCGGCGCATCTAGTACGGTAAACGCTGCCGCGCTTCGATGCTCTATTGAAAAGTGCGGATCGCATCACATCGCATCCCACAACCCGGCCGAGACAAAAGGCCAATCAAGGCGCCGTCGCATCAGATCCTCAAGGTGACTGACCTGACTGTTCGATTTCGGCGAAACCGCTTTTCTCGAAAACACGGTAGCGTACAGCACTGCAGCCTCATCTTGCCACTCTACTCTGCGCCGGTGCTTTGCTCCAATATCTCATCCCACACCCTCACCTTTCTCTTGTGGGCGACTTCCGCTCCACTCTCATCTGGATCCTCCTCCGCGCTCGGTTCATCGTGGGCCTTTTTGAAACGGCTGACGTCGCTCTGCTATGGTCCGGTCACCGTTGCCCTGACTTTCGATCCTAGTCACCCCAAACAAAAGAGCCGCCGCATTTCCATTCCTCGTCCATACCCCGTCGAAGCTGGACGGAGGCACGCCTGGTTTGGGCCCTACCGGAGTCCTGTCAACCCCGTCTTCCAGCTCGGCTCACACCCCCCTCGATCCACGATCCTCAAACCTACGACCCCTGCCTGCGACCTTCTTCCACGACAGATGCTTCTCTTCCATAGATCCATGCTGACTGTTCTGATCTTCTCGTCTACGTCTTCTGTTGGCTCGCTCCAGTTTCTTCCTCCAACTCTCTCCACATGACCTCTGAGCGGGTCGGAATGATCAACCTCCTCAGCTTGCCGTCCTCTATGGATACTCCTGCGGCCAATGCTCGTTGAGGTTCACGCCCCCAGACCACAGAGTCAACCCGAGCGCCCTTCCCGTTCCGCATCGGCCGGTCGTGGGACCCTCTCCGGCTTCATATAAGTCCCATCTCCCTCCAATGGACCTCCGCAGGGTCACGGCCAAGGACGATGGATCATCCACGACCGCTCCTACGTCGCCGCCCCTCAGGCGGCGTCTCTCGATGGAGGAAGACCTCTACTATCAGCGTGTCATGACAAGCCCGCGCCGACCCTCCCAGCCGCCTCCGTACCAGCCAGAGCGAGATCCGCCGCCGACAATATCGAATATCTCCCCTCATGGGGATCGTTTGGAGAAGGGGAAGCAGCTCGCGACTGGCGGGGGCGGCCAAACGCAGCTCCATCCAGATACAGGAAAAGAACAATTGCCCGACTATAAGAACACAATATCCTTGGAGGGTGTCTTTGATAAGAAACATGAAATCGAAAACTTGATAAAGAGGGCCGAAGATCGCCAATGGTATCCCGTCTACGTCTGTCTGAACGGCACTGCACTAAGCATATATGGGACCAAGAAGGCTTGGAGCTGGGGTAGGACACGCGATGATGGACCATCAGTCGACCCGGATAACCCTCCATGGGTAAAGAAGGGTAAGCTCGAAAAGACGTATAGCCTTTTGTACGCGGATGTTGGTATCGCTGCCGATTATAAGAAGTAAGCTGTCATGTCATGGTGGTGATTATATGTGAGATTTGGAATTTTTGTTACTAACGTGATCTAGGCGGCGATATACCATTCGCGTCCGAGCAGAGACAGATCAATTCCTCTTGTGCTGCGTCGAGTTGAGTACGTTTAACAAGTGGCTTGAAAGCCTTTTTGCAGCAATAGACATTGCTCTGCCCTTGGAAGATCGAGACTTCCCCCGCGACATGTCCATTCCCCGAATACAGCGGATCCGTTGGTTTCATGGCCAGTCTCCGACCGCCACAGCCATTGACTTGTCAGAGTTGGGCATTGAGGGAGGTTCTGAAGAAATCTCGGCGACAACGAATGAGGGACGTTCCTCGGCATCACCCCTACCTCTAGCCCCGGAATCTCAAACCAGACTGGAACCTGAAATCGAAGTTGAAGGAGATGAAGAAGACGTACCGGAGCCTCCTCCACGGATAGACCTCGCCCGCCGTCTCAGCACAACGTCATATAACAACATGGGCATTGACCCTGTCGATGGGAAATGGATACCAGAACATCAGTGGTCAAGTGCCCATGACATGCTGTACGCCAAGCTCTGTTACAGCAACCTGCTTTTCAGAAGTCCCCGCAAAACACCATATATCATCAACAAGGGCAAGAAGTTCTATGTTGATTGGACGACAGGCCGAACGGTCAGGGTTCTACCGCCCGCCTACGGGGAGATCGACTATTTTGGGGCTTGGCAAACGGTACATACCGAAAACAGACTTATTTAAGTTTCTTGGCCAGCTGGATACGAACCTCCTCTCATCCATCATATTACCATTTACTCTACCATCACTACTCCTCGAGATCATTTACAAACGACATCACCGGGACCTATCACATCCCATTCTACACGACACATCTTTCATCTTGTCACGGTTCAATCTACGGCATTTACATTCTAGAATTACACATCATACTACACAGAAATGGAGCTCCTGCTCTTCACATCTCTTTTTCTTACGACTGTACACAGGTACTCTGCATAGCTGGCGCATGAATGGCTGCGGAATGCATCAGCCAATGGTGATGAGGGCTTACGATCATGGAACGGAGTTTACATTGTCTTGTTTTTTTTTTTTTTTTTGGTTACAGCCTCATGCTTTAGACACTGAGGAGTGGTAAACTGGTATGGGTGTTGGTTAGCAACTTAACCCACGGAGCTTTTTACAGATACAGCTGGCTGTGGTAGGCTTCCACATATCTGCGTGTACATATACGTTTCTGTGGACAGCACTGCATGTACATAGATGCCTCTGCATAGGATATATACGAAAAAAAGGCTTTGCGTAGTAAGATGTTTGGCTGCATGTGACCGTTGCTTCGTAAATGCCGATATACAAGATAAGAAAATGATGGTATCATAATGCCTCACACGAACAGTCTCCCTATGACTCCCTGGGTCCAATGCCAACACAGCTGTTTCACCTTTATACAGCCTCTTTCGGTTTTGTGAATCTCTCATTATCACGTCGTCGCCCCTTTTTGTCCACCACCTCCACTACTAGCAGCCTCAACCGCCACAATTCCCTGCCTCGTCTCAGCAGCAACATCGTCGACAACCGGGCGCAGCGCGTCATTTGCGCCCTGAACATCGGCGACGACAGCCTCGAGGGCATCGAGCAAGGCGCGTATCTCATCTCGCTGGCGACGCACCTCGTCGTGCAGCAGGGCGTTTTGCGACTGCGTTGTCTGCAGGCGCGCGTTGAGCTGCGACTGGTGGGCTGTGAGTGAGGGAGTGAGGTGGGCGGCAAGTATGGTTGATGGAGGGAGCAGATGAGGCCTGGATGTATTTTAGTGTTTTATTTACGGTATACCTGAGAGAGAGGGGGTTCGTACGGTGTTGGTTGTTCTGTCGTTGATTCGGCGCGTCGGCGGGAGGCATCGCTAATGAGGCTCTCTAGATCATTGAGCTTGGGAACAACCTGTCTGGAGACCATGATGTTCTCAAACTCCTTCTGTAATTCGATCGCATTAGCATCCTCACTGGTCATCACGCCAATTTTTTAAACACATACCTCACACTTCTCCCCGAGCTTATCAACCATCTGCGTCTGAACCTGTCTCAGCACACCCTCGGCCCTCTTCGCAACCGTCGGATAGCATCCAGCGACATTATCCCAGCCGATCTTGCCCAACGTCTTTTTTAGCGATCGCGCATAGAGCTCTTGCAGACGCGCTGCTCGGGGACCGGGCGTTACGGCTGTGTGTCGCTGGGGAAGGGGAGGGGATGCGGGGGGTTCCTGTTGTTCTGATTCTTGCTCTGGTTGTTGCTGAGGCTGTTGGGCTTGGTCTTGAGCCGCTGGGGCTTCGGCGGGAGGATCGGGTTGAGGGTCGGGTGCCATTGG
>JABCKB010001452.1:0-11996 GCA_013184455.1 Fusarium continuum
TTTTTTTTTTTAATTTTAAATAAAGTATTTAAATTTTTATAATTTTTTAGAAAAATAGTTTTTTTGGTTGAAAACCCCGGGGAAAAGGGGGGGGGGGGGCGAAAAGGTGGTTAAGTACGTTAAATGCTTCCGTCTCTTTATTACAAGCACTACATATAGCAGTACTACATAAGAGGGTATCTGTCTAAAACCGAACCGTCTGTCGTTAAAGCTAGATAGTGCGGCTACTAGGATTAGCATCTAAAAGTCTTTAAATACTTTATAATATATTACTTTAAACTAGGTATTTAAGATAATTTAAACTTTAAAAGTATATAAATTTTACTTATAATTTTTTTTAAATTTTATATATTAAAAAGTAAATTATAAAATATAATTATTTTAAAAAAAATTAATTTATTTTAAATATAAGAGTATATAACTTATTTATTTAAGAAAATAATTTAAAAATCATATATTACAAAAAATCTAGTAAATCTTATTTTTTAGTTAGGTGGTTTTATATAGCATATTATGGGATTTTACAGGCTTTTAAACACTACGGTAATTTTAGCGGCGTCGTGTGAGCTTCACGGCCGCTAAGGCATTGTTCTTGTGCGCCCGTGCCTTGTAAGGGCCGAGGGCTAATATAAAAGAATCAAGCGTGCATGCCGTAAAGGACAAGCTCTGGGTTTAAGATGCCTAGCGAGATGGTGATTATCGCAGGGGGTTACTGTCAGTACTACAATACCATATGCAGCAGCTATTTTCAGCAAACTGACACTCTGCAAGCCATCACAGATCTTTGCACCTCGAGGTATATGTAGCATTCACCTAGCGCGTCACTTGTCACCTGGTGGATGACAAATGGGCGCAACAACGGTGGGTGGGTGAATGAGACAGGTTACACAGCTTTGTTCGTTAATTGGCGTTTGAGATGGTTGCTGAGACTCGTACCGCTGCAATCAGCCGAGCCTGGTCGCACGAGAGATGATACTGGAGCGCAGAGGTCCAATATTAGGGAGCCGTGTAATTTGGTAAGTTGAGGGCGCTACAATCTGGCCTCGTGGCCTCCTCAATGTAGGAAACCTTGGAAGTCGACGGCTAGTGGCTGCTTTGGTAGTTACAAAAAGGAAGCATTGTCGGAGCAGGATGAATTAATGGTGAATTTTTTTATTTGCCAAATTTTTTTTAAAAGGTAAATACCTGGTATGTAGTTACATGGATCTTAGAGGTCGGCTCCGAAGGTTAGCGAGGACGAGTATATGCACACCTTAACCAGTCCTGTGCTGGGGAAAGAAAGAGACGGAAATTCGTCTCAGGATTTGAGCAGAATTTGTTCTCTGTAGCCTAAATCTGGCGGAGGTAATGTTATCCAAGAAGTTGAGATCATCAGCTATTGAATGGCATGACCTAAGCATTTGATATACTCAATTGAAATGGATTGTGGAGAAACCAAATCTCTGTTCTAGGCTTTTTGTTTCTCCCTCGACTAAATCAAGGCGCTAGAAGAGTTCTCAAGACTCCAATGATCTCTTTATTTGTAACGTTGTGTGAAAGCGTGTTTAATTGAACATAACAGAGAACTAGATCCCTTGCGAGACGATGATATTAATGCATCGAAGAACCCTGTTTACTCACCTACTGTGCTTCTGAATATTAGCTGAAATGATATCCCCTCTCTTACCGCCCAGCTACAGCTCGCTTGCTTGCACCCCTCACCGGGGAGGCTGAGCCTACGCTGTGCAATTCGTCGTTTTACCTATCTTAGGTACCGTACCAGGCTTTTCAAGGCAGACAGACGACTGAGGCCCGTTGGAATAAGCAAGCATATCGGAGCACACGGACTAAGGGTATTGGGCAGCGCCATGCTGCATTATTGTCACGATTGACTGCACGAGTTGCTGTTCCAAGTAATGTCGAAATTTGTCATAGCTAGCGAATGCCTGATACTGTGCTGGACGTAATTGCATGGAAGGGTTAGAACCTATATTACCTCTACTCTTAGGGCGTCATGCGCTCAAGCCTAGACTGTCCGAGCTTACTAGGTACTCAACAGCTGGGATGGTTTGACCTCGGAATGCCCGTAATTGAAACGGTACATAGTACTCCGTAAACGAGCGCTGTATTTGTCTATATAAAATACATGAAAGAATGTCGGGCCGCTGAGTGATCGACAGACCCTTCTGCCCAGATCGTCATTGCAAGGGGAACAATTGACATTGACGGTGGTCTAGGTCATGTTCTGTAGCGACTCTCATGTCGGAGTGAAGGTACCTCAGAGCACCTCAGGCAGACACGACTGCAGACACGACTGCAGACACGACTGCAGACACGACTGCAGACACGATCCGACGGGGGGAGCCAACCGATCGGGACAGAGATATTTTCTGGTTTGATATTCTATTTGGGTTAGGTAGGCTAGGCTGCCGTGATTAAAGCAAACAGCTTGATTGATTCATCATGAAACACTCCAAGCTGCAATTCTCGTACCTGTACTCTGTACAGAGTACCTACGTGCCATTCATACACTTCAAGACTCTGGGCCCTGTTTGTAATTTGTCTCACCTCCACTAGCTTGGCCTGCCAATTGTTGCCTCATCTCCACTTTGGGCCGCATTCAGATCCAAAAACTCCGCTGCTCTGGACGGTGAAGGTGAACCAGCAGACCAGTGAACGGCTCCGTTTGGGGGGGGGGGGGGTGAGTATGTGCGTTGCGCGCCTATTCAGTAGGCGCCAAGTCACCTGGAAACGGACCGCTAAGCAGTGGCACTTCAGACGGTGGCCGAAGGGCGCGCCAGGTTCCCGTCGTCTTGTCCGTGCTGGGCGCCTTTTTTTGCTGGGCTCACCCACCCTTCAAACAACTTCTTTTACCCCTTCCCAAATGCTGGGCTGGTCTTTGCTCACCCTCAGGTCGAGTCTCGCTCTCCCCATTCTCCACTTTTTTCACTCACTTGCTCTTCCCTACCGCCCCCCTTCCACTTCCGTTCCCTTTTTCTTCCCTCGGCCTGCCATTTTCTCCCCCTTCCCTTCGACGCCCTTCCGACATCCTCCTCCTAACATCTAACTACACCCACTGTCATCTCGACGACGACCTCGCGACTTGACGTCTGGCATCGCTGCTGAGATTCCTTTCCTCCTCTTCTCAGCCTCGAACAGAATTTTCCATACATCACGCCAGCTACTTCGTACTCGGGAGCTTTTACCGAGTTTAACTCCACGCCGATTTTCGATTTCGTTTTACAACGTTGTCGCAGCACTCAAAGCACATATCTGAACGCGTTTTGACCGCCTCTAAAAGCATCACGCTTCGCTTGCAGGTATGTACAAAGCCAACCCTGCCCGCTTATTCTGAGTGCTTTTTGGTTTGTTTTTGAACCTGCGTTTTTTTTTTTTAATCTTTTATTTGGTAATCTTAATTATCGCTCTAATTTTTTTAACGCCCCGACCAGTGTCTACGCGGGTTTTTCTTGACACTGTTTGAGGCTCATCTGGCGACTCGCTCTTACGTCGAGTTGGGTCGGATTTGCCTTGTGGCGTTGTCCACCGCCCTGGACAAGCCTGATTTCTTCCCCCGACCCAACTTTGCCCCTCTTAACTGCACACATGGCCGCCATTTCCCTTTCCCTTTCAACCTTCCATCCAACAACTTTTCGTCTGGATCCAGCCGGTACTGACTCTACCTCTTAGCTAACGTAGGCTCGCAAATCACCGAAAACTCTCAAGCATTCACTTTTTTGTTTCCATTTCTACGGAACGGAGCACCGTTAATATTCATCATGACGACCATGGTACGCCCGCAATCCTCTCGGTGCTCAATCCCAGCCTCGGCACATACCGATATCGAGAATGAAGTTGTTTATCACTTAGAGGCATATGGACCTTTGCTTGATCCCCTACGTCACTCGTTATCAGCGTACTAGGGCTGGAGATGTGAAACCTTGCATTAGTATAATTATTTACTGACCATGAGAAACAGGACCTTCGCGTTGGTAACAAGTACCGTATCGGTCGAAAGATCGGTTCAGGCTCTTTCGGTGACATTTACCTCGGCACCAACATCATCTCTGGTGAGGAGATCGCTATCAAGCTTGAGTCCGTCAAGGCCAAGCACCCCCAGTTGGAATATGAAGCCCGTGTCTACAAGTCTCTCGCTGGTGGTGTCGGAATTCCATTTGTTCGCTGGTTCGGTACCGAGTGCGATTACAACGCCATGGTTCTCGACCTTCTCGGTCCCAGTTTGGAAGATCTCTTCAACTTCTGTAACCGAAAGTTCTCCTTGAAGACAGTTCTTCTCCTTGCTGATCAGCTAATCTCTCGGATTGAGTACATCCACGCCAAATCCTTTATTCACCGAGATATCAAGCCGGACAACTTCCTCATGGGCATTGGCAAGCGTGGCAACCAAGTCAATGTTATTGATTTCGGTCTCGCCAAGAAGTACCGAGACCCCAAGACTCACTTCCACATCCCTTACAGAGAGAACAAGAACCTGACTGGTACTGCTCGTTACGCCTCCATCAATACTCACTTGGGCGTTGAGCAGTCTCGACGTGATGACATGGAGTCTCTCGGTTATGTCATGCTCTACTTCTGCCGTGGCTCTCTCCCCTGGCAGGGTCTGAAGGCTGCTACCAAGAAGCAGAAGTACGACCGCATCATGGAGAAGAAGATGACCACTCCCACCGAGGTTCTCTGTCGTGGCTTCCCCAACGAGTTCGCCATCTACTTGAACTACACCCGATCGCTCCGATTCGATGACAAGCCCGACTACAGTTACCTCCGCAAGATCTTCCGCGACCTTTTCGTCCGCGAGGGTTTCCAGTACGATTATGTCTTCGACTGGACGGTTTACAAGTACCAGAAGAATGCCCAGGCTATTGCCCAGGCTGCAGGCCAAGCCAACCCTGAGGACGACGAGAAGGCCCGTGCCAGCCGCACCAACGCCGCTACTGCTGGCCAGTCTGCTGCTAAGCCCAATGCCATCCCCAGCACTCGCCGCAAGATGCTTGAGCGAGGCACTGGTGCTGGCGTTGACACTCCCGACACCAACCGTGCCATCGGTGGAAGTGACAGGATGTGAGTGATAAGTAAAGCCCATTTTCTCTTGTCCCTTGTAAGGAATCTTTTTCCTTCGCGCGTGTAGTGTGTTTTTGTACCGCTGGCCGAAGGGAGATTTGCTGACAACTGTGGCTGACTCAGTGGACGATAAACAGGCTTCGCTCAGCTTCAAAGGGAGCGGGATATGCCTCGGGCAGCTATCGGCCAAAATGATTTGAAACCGATCACTCCTTTTTTTTTGGGATCCTCACTAGTGGCGACCGATACTGGCGATATGAATCTGACATCGACATCCGGATGCAAGTCATTTGAACAACGGGATGATTGCGCTGGCCATCATCCTGCTCATTGATAGCTGTCGATTGTTGGCGCGCGGTTCGATCACGCCTTTTTCCTACGCATTTGCTCTATCTCGTTCTTCGACTTATTTTCTGGGGGATTCACGACTTTAAGAATGGCTCGGGTAGCTCTTGGTGGTAAGAGGGTTGTGAAATGGATACGCCCTTTGGGTGTTGCCCTTTGAACAACCTTCACGCTGTTAGGAGACACCTGGACGGCATGTCCGGTACTCCTATTAGGTGTACTAGACCTGTGGGTTCGTGGCGACGTTGCTTTCAAGGCAGCTACGCCTAGGAACGCCGGATACCAAGGCCGACCATTCATAACTCGCCCCTGGAGCTGAATATGGGTCAGTCATACGCTCTGGCTCGTTATTCCGTCGATGCGGTACAGCTGCGATCTTACCCAGCAGGCATTTCCTTGATGTTTTCTTTTCTCTTACTTTCCATTAATTCATACGGACGTCTGTTTCGACTTTGAGTTTGCTCCCGCCCGTCGGAGGCAGCTTCTGGGGAGGTAGTAGGGGACGATATCTGAAGGGGTGGATTTGCACGCGAGGCCGTTCTCGACATTCAGCCGTAGATGGAAAACAGGTCAGGAACTGCAGTCGATGAAGGTGGAAGAGTCATCGTTGTAGCGGCAGACGGAGCAGTGGAAACTACACATCCGAGTTCAGATCAGCTCCGGTCCTATGCTATCTCAGTCTTGGGAATGAATTTGGGCAAGTTGTCAGGTGGCCAAGCTCTGTCGATTGAGGCAGTTCTGTCGTTTTGGACGAACGAAGGCCTGGGAACTGGCAGAATAGTCTGGTTAAGGCTTCTGAGATCAGATAGCCCGACACCATTTTACACGCCCTGATTGATAAAGGGGCTCGCGGTTGGCAAGTCAAGTAACATCCAATCATCGGGCGAGGGGCGGCTGTGCATTTAGTCCACTCATCCATTCATTCTCTCATTCGTTTCATGATTGCACCTTAGGTAGTCTACAAATTGAGTCTATTTCTTATTTAGCAATACTTTTCCCATGTCATTGAAGCGTAGAATGTCGTGATGTGTAAGTAATCACTATACATTGTTTTGGCATGTAGGATGCATTCCGAATTGAGACTTGCTGCAAGAAAACAAGGCAGATGTTAAGACCACTGCGTAAACCGGGTTCCAAGGTGATGTCCGTGGCTTAGGAGCTGGTCAGGCGGGGGAAGCGGGCTCAAAAGAGGGGGTATATTGGGCTACTTCTATCCAAGGTAGTTCGGACGTTGAGCTCTCTGAAGACACAGCCTCGACCGGGCGTTTAGGAAACGATTCATGGCATGAGGGTATTAGTCACATGTGGTGGATTGAATACTCCACGAGTCTTGTTGGCACGGATGCTGTAACGAGGTTGAAGTGGCCTGGTTAACTGAGTATTGGGCATGTATTTTGGCTCGGCACAAAGTCTTATTCAATATGCTGTGGAGTTTATTTCGAGACTGTATATATTGCTCCATTTTGTCTTTGAGGGATTGTTGGTCAGCGATCAGGTACCTGAGTACAGGATTAGTCGTCTAGACTGCATAAGCGTAATGTGAGGAAGGCTTTTGGTAAACTGTGGTGTTGTGCTATTTCTTGGCTGTGACGGTGTTAGTGAACACTCGAGAAGTGAGCAGCTTGCATGAGACTGAAGATCAGAAGGATTTGGGTACTCAAGTTGTAAGCGCTCAATGAGAGCATGACTTCCAATGGGTGTCTTGATCTAAAACACTGGGCTGAGCTCGAGTTACTAGAAGCTGTGCCTTGCAAAGAGTGGAAGTAAGTGCACACGGCCACAACTGAGATCTACGGTTATACTCTAATAAGAGAAGAAAAGGGAGAAGTTTGGGCACGGGATCACGCCCTTCTTCAATTTTGGATCTCAAGTGACCATGTCACCATGTTGACACCCACAAAACAAAGCCCAGCAGACGAACCAAAAGTCGATGGTGATCGACGAAGCCAAACGCCAACCCCACATTTTCCCTTGTACATCTCTCGTTACAGCCCGTTCCAGATCCCGCGCTTCTGCGCCAGCATCGTGCGCCCTTAAGGTTCTCTGTTAGGCTTGCGGCGGAACCCTTGTTCACTCGTCTCTTGGCCCTTTCGTCTTTTGGTCTCTTGATCCTCTCACTCTTTTACTTCACTACGAGGGTGCCCTTGACTTGAATCCAGCGGTTGTCATGACGGTATCGACTTCCACTCCGACATCCACCTCCACAGCGGCAACATCACAATCCAAGCTCGCAGAATCCTCCATCTCGTTCACGATGACGCCTCCTTCTGCCGCGTCTGTCGACTTGCTATACCTAACTTTCAACTGTGCCAAGAACCTGCTCGATATCCCCGTCTTTAGCACCCATCTACAAACCGCTCTTCGCCAAAATGCAACCGATTTACCACAAGTCGTTGTTCTGTAAGCCGCCGATCCCCTTGGTCCCCTGCGAAGGTGACCATGATCATCAACACCACCAACACCACTGCTACCATGAGTTGTCATGAGAGGCGAGACATGACCAGCACAGGCTCTACATAAATCACCAAGATATCTAGTAAGGAGCAGGTACTGATTCATGTTCTGTTCGCAGCTCTTTGCAAGAGGTGGCACCCTTAGCCTACTCCTTCATTGGTGGTTACTTCTTGAATTCATACCTTTCACGATACGAACAAGCCGTCAACATTGCCGCTCAACATGTGGTTGACGACGTTTCGAGTCGGAATAGCAATATCCTCACCGTCACGCCCACTACCCGACCCTCGAAACCATATACACTTGTACGAGGCAACAACGTCGGCTACACCGCCATCCTGCTTTTTGCCCGCGACCCTTCACGGTTGAAGGAGATTCAAGAGGCGGAAGTCGGATTTGGGGCAGCTGAGATTGGAAATAAGGGTGCCGTCGGTTTGCGCATGCTTTACGAAGGTGACAGTGGCTCGTCTGAGCTGACTTTTGTCGCCACGCATCTGGCGGCCATGGAATGGAACCTGCCGAGGCGTAACGCCAATTGGGCTGCCATCATGCGTGGTATGGCTTTTGAGAACCCAGAAGTTGTTGTGAATAGCTACAAGACCTCTGTCACCCCATCTCCAGCCTCGACGCCACCAGCCGAAGACCAACCTGAGCGTGTGCGCCTCCTCGACGACGAACACGACAAGCAACACTCACGTCTTCAACAACAACTTCACAACATCTCCGTATTTCGACCTACATCCCATCTTTTTGTGGCGGGCGACTTGAATTATCGCATCTCGACGACATCTCCACCTCCGTCCGCCGCCTTCCCCAGCCTTGATCCGGAGTCGGAGAACTACTACCCAGACTTCTTCCGCCTCGATCAGCTCACCCGCGAGCGCAACGCTGGTCGCACTTTACATGGCTTATCAGAGCATGAGGTGCGCTTCCCACCAACGTACAAGTATAATGTGTTACCGCCTCGATCTGAGACCCAGGAGCCTGAGCTTGATGTGCCCTGGAAATTTGCGGTTCATCGTTATCCGGGATGGACAGATAGAGTCCTATTCCTTGATGTACCTTCGTGGCTGAAGAATGGAAGTAGCCAAGATCCCAAGCTCAATGTTCGTGCTTATGACTGTCTTCCCGTCCTGCGCATGAGCGATCATCGTCCTGTCTTCCTCCGTGTCGATGTGCCCCTCATTGCACCGAGCGAGATGGCCCCGCCGTCAGGTCTAGACCCTGATACGAGCAAGGACCCTCGAGCCCGGCTCCCCGTGGAGATCGATCCAGAGGCCTGGGAACGCCGCGCAGCTGCACGGCGCAAGGAGGTTATGGCTGGCTGGAGCATGTTCCTCTGGAGCACCAAGCAGGGTGCCTGCATTCTTGCCACAATGCTCGCTTTTGGTGCTGGCATATACTGGCTGTATTGGTTGTTGTAAATCTATTTTTCTGGTCTACTCACTTTGTCTCTCCAGCCATAGAGCCGAAGACACCGTCTGCGGATATAGTTGCCATGCGCCTGGCGAGGACTTCAGCGACATATTGCCGGTTGCTTGTTTCATGCTTATTCTTACATATACGGGAACACCGTTTCCCTCTCACTCATTTTATTTTCCTTGAAAACATCATATAGACAACCCCTTGGGAGCAGACGAAACGGTCATGCATCATCATGTATACAGATACCTATCACATACTTATGTTGGTTTCAATGCTTGTTAGCAAAGGCAAACGATGGTAGCGAGGGAAAACATCGAACGAGAGATGAGTCATGTTTCAGACTATAAATCAATACGGTCTCACTGGCCATTTTCACATATGTTCACAGCATCATGGTTTGTCCAACGTGGTGGTGATTAGTTCTTACATTTCAAGCTGTATAACTACTCATGTAACTCAGATTCATGAGCTGACTTACCCTCGACCTTGAGTAGGAATGCAAAAAAAAAAAAAAAAGAGCTTGAAATAATTTTGGGTGCCAGGGAGCAATGCAATGGCTCCCGGTCCAAGAGTCATAATTCGTTATTGAACGCCATTCTCCAGTCACTTTATCATAAAGGCTTCATTGCGAAAGCTCATTGAAAGCCAGGCTCATTCCGCTGTTGAATCATGTTCCATCAATGTGTGTTCGTTCACAGGCGTCATATGAGGCCCCTGTTTGCTTGTGCAGGCATTTTGATTGATGCCTTTAGCTGGGGTGTACAGTTATAAACTGGGGAAATTACTAGTCGGCACAATTCTCCCTATTCAGAGGGTGGCTGATTCAGATGCAACTGGGCCATCAGAAGTCAGCAAAGTACGGGTCGTACTTCTCCGCCATGTCGCGACCATAAGGTTCGCGGGACCCATCGTCCTCAGGGTAGACGTCAAAACATTGCGCGTCACCTGGATATCGTATTGGTGGCTGGATCGGGCCCTTGTATCGGCGGTTGAATGTGTCATCCCAGTTGATGTCATGGAAGAAGGGATGAGACTTGACGCGGGCTGCGCCGCCGCTGATATTGCCAAGACGCCGAGAGCGATCTACGGTGCAGAGAGACTGTATTATGTCCTTGGCTTCCTCTGATAGCGGAGGGTCTTGGGGGAAGACCACGGGTTTCTCTAGAATTCTGTGAAAGGATAGTAAGCTAGATATTCTTATAAGCCCGTTTTGATAAGTCAACTCACTGCTTGTAGATCTCGATAGGATTCTGATGCCAGAAGGGAGGGTATCCTGTCAGAAATTCGTATATTAGGATGCCCAATGCCCACCAGTCGACTGCGCCGGTGTGGCCCTTGTTTTGAATCACTTCAGGAGCGAGATACTCGGGTGTTCCACAGAGGGTGTATGTCTCGACAGGGCGGTTGTCCTCTCGGTAGCCGAGTCGCTTAGCGAAGCCAAAATCGACGAGCTTGATGTGACCATCTTGGTCTAGAAGCAGATTTTCGGGCTTTAGGTCTCGATAGGCGATACCGCCTTGTTGCTCGTGCAAGTATTCCAGAACCAGTACAATCTCAGCAGCGTAGAAACGAGCAACCGGCTCCTCAAAGCGACGTAACTTTCTAAGATATGTGAACAACTCTCCGCCTGGGACGTAGTCGAGCAGCATGTAGAGGGAGTCCTGATCGGAAAAGGAGGCAATCAGGTTCGTGATGAAGGGATGGCCGGCGACGTCGGCGAGGATAGCGCGTTCGTGGCGGACATGGTCTACCTGTTTAAGGCGAATGACTTCTGGTTTTCGGAGGATCTTGAGTGCGTAGACTTCGGGGTTGAGTTGGTGGTCGAGGGGGATATGCGCAGTTGCGGCGGGTCGAACGAGGCAGACTCGGGCAAATGTTCCTTTTTGATCAAATCAGAGACGAAACAGACATTTTATAGATATGAAAGAAGAGCATACCTGTCCCCAATGTGCGAACCCGTCTAAAGTCGCGAAGATTGAACTTGCGAGTTTGAGGTAGCGGACTTGGCGCGGGAGATGATGGTGTACTAGAGACGTCTTGGTTGTGAGAGCGAGAGTTTGCGGAATGCGACGGCGCAGGGATGCCCGATGACGATGGCAAGCCGCCAGCATGTGAAGGCGCAACGGTAGCGGCCATAACTTTGGTTTCTGGATTCCGTAACAGAGATGCGGCGATACAGAAGTAGAGATAACGGTGAGGGGCGAAAGCGATGAGTTGATTATTGACTGGGGTTTAGGCGCAAGCCCAAAACAACCCAAAACCAACACTATTAGGAACTCGTTTGATCAATGAGAAGACGAAGAAGAGGAGAATTCGAAACTACGGATGAGATTCCAATTCAACCTGCGCTGTTTGCCGTCGTCGGTCGTTGTGCTCTTGTCACGCGGTCAATTGGGCCGTTCTAGAGCAGGTCCGGCTCGCTTCTCCTGGTGATGCGGAGACAATTAAATAACGAGGTGATACGAGGTTCCAAGATCCAGCTTAGTTATCTCAAGCGGCAAATACAAGAGCGACGATTGAGTTGGCGGCAGAGAAGAATCAACGGCGAGAGGATATTGTTTGCAAGTAGAGGCCAAGAGCGAAGCTGGAGAAGAGTAATTCGGGATGTGGATGGAAGGAAAAGGGACGAAAAAGCTGCGGAAGGCGGACGATGCACGAGATGATGATGAGAATGGGGATGCGGATGGAGGCTAGAGGCTAGAGGCTAGAGGCTA
>JABCKB010001453.1:0-26837 GCA_013184455.1 Fusarium continuum
GCACATAGACCATGAGCAGTTAGATCTTGGCATTGACTTTCTGTTGCGGTCCATAGAAGAAATCCAAAACATATCATCAACTCTCTGTCCCAGTTCTATTCTCACACAGGGCCGGTCCATGAACAAGTTGGACGTGCAGATGTATAGACGTATATGGTTATTTTTTTTTTACTAAGCAAAGTGCGTTTGAGCAATCTTCGACCTTTGACGGCCGTTTGTACCTACAAAGCTGGTGTCGTGCTGCGCCATTCCGCCCAAGTACCAGAAATACATTGCTGTCATTTTTCGCCAAAAGAACCGCACACCGAGAACCAAGAGAGAATAATAAAAAATATATAAAATCAGAAACCTGGAGCAACTCAACGAAACATGCCGCAGCCGTATAGATTCATGCCTTCCCTAGATATCAACCCCAATGCCAATGGGTCCGGCACATCATTCGCACTGCTGTTTTCCCTTTTCATGAGTGGATGGTGTCCCGCCTTTTCGCCGATGCTATGAGTAAAAAGACAGACCTGTCTGTCGTCGAGTAAATAAGAACAAACGACCAGCAGGAAGCAACGCGCGCTAAAAAAAAAACATCATGGGGCGAGAAGAGATGAAAGGTACTCTGCCCTGGTCCTCGAAAGAAGAGGATATTTGAGTCATCATCTTGTCAAAGGGGAAATGTAGAGTAGGGTATCATAAGAGATTTGGTGCGTGTGATTAAGCACGCTCGGTAGTCGTCCAGCGTCGTTTGGAAAGGCTCATGTCGCGGAAACGCTCAGCCTCACCAGGAGGCCGCGGCAGGCCCCAAAGTCCACCTAGGCCGTCGCCGAGCTGCCCAATATGAAGCTCCTCGGCAGGCTTGTCAAAGTCATGCATAACATCTGTCTTGATTTTGATAGGAGCTGACAGGATAGGACCTCTGGGTGTGGCCTTTGGGGTAGTCTCGCCGCTAGGGGGAAACGAAAACGAGCTCAGCGAAGAGAACGCCGCTGGCGGCAGGGTCATTGACAGCGAATTTGTTGAGTTGAGCTCGAAACGTGGAAACAAAGACGACTGAGTAGAGTTATTCGAGGTGGACTCGGTAGTTGGTGTTATAGCCTCCTTGTCCTTCTTATTCTCCTGGGTCTCCTTGAAACGGCCAAAGTTAGGTAGCACGCTATCGAAATCTTCCTTGTCCGACGCATCATCACTACCGTCATCCATTAGCCTGAGAGATGAGGGACCTGGCGTCCATAAGCCAAATGAGGGGTTGATGGCGCTCGGCGAGTTACTCCTCGGACCTGTTTCGCCCGTTGCCGTGGTTAGAGTTGGCCCTCGATTCAGCGGTCTTTGGGAACCCGAACTTCGACGTATTGATGATCCCAAGGCTGCGCTGGCTGAAGTGCTGCGGCTGCCCATGGGGATGATAGGATCTGAGTAGACAAAAGAACCAATAAGTGGTCCTGGGCCATCAGTACTGCTAATACTGGGGTTTCGGCCACGAATGGCAGCAGGGAATCCATCGGCCGCGGTTGATCGGGAGGAAACTGGAGTTGAAGTTGTTGAACGCAAGTGCTCAGTACTTGCAGACATACGGATATCGTACATCTGATGGGGTGAGACGTGCGGTTCAGCGTTGGGCGTTTCGTTTACTGAAGCTGCCAAAAGAGTATCGTAGTCAACATCTTGTTTCCGTACCGCCATAGTGATGGAAGCAATCCCGACATCCATAAGAACGGGCTGATGGGTGATGGCACCGATCAGAGCATTACAACCAGCGCCGTGAGACACAAGGATGACTACAGTCTCCACGTCTTCGTCCTCGGAAATCGATGATTCCGCATCAGTGCCATTCTGAGATGCACCAGCAGCCTGCGTCACCATCTCGTCAGGCGCATCAGTCGTGGCGTACCAATCTATCATCTTTTTCAGACCTCGCCGAAACCTCTTGTGCATGTCTGTCCATTCTTCTCCGAGCTGGCCACCGTCTCCAAAATCCAGTGGAGCTCTCATGGAATCCCACTGGTAATCCACCACCACGCACTCGTCTCGCGCGTGGGCCACAAATCCGTCGGGGATCTTGCCGGAGCTCGATATAGCGTAATTAGGCTTTGGAATTGAGTATCCCTTCTTTTCCAATTGATTGGCCAGCTGTCCGTTCAGAGCCGCCGCCATCGCCGAGCCTGAGCCTGAGCCATCCGCCGCCGACATTGACCTTATGGGTCCGATTGACGGACTTGCAGCGGGCGAACCATTCCACAGAGAAGCAGTAGAGCCTCTATGGGGGATAGTAGTGGGAGCAGGTGCAGGTGCTGGTGCTGGTGCAGATGTCAGGGCGCTGTAATCTTCGCGTCTCAGTAATTCGGCTTTTGCGCTCCCCAGCATGAGAGCTGCGCCAGGTGGTGGAGTAATCTGTTCGAAATATTCGGGGGACAACCATTCTCCGAGAAAGGAGTCGAGACGTAGAATCGTTGATCGGAAGTGTTTCGGCGGGCCTGTCGCAGAGACGAATATGTCGTTGGGGCGGTATGGCGACTCATGAGGAGTCTGGGCGAGACCGGAGCTGATTCCAATCGATGTCTGGGCGCATCGTAAGAAAGGTGAGCTATGAATGACCACTTTGAATCGGCGACGCTTGTTTTTTCCGTTGGGGCCTGATTCGTAATCGGCTTTGGCTTGTTCGAGAATACTGGAAATCTGGTTGCCAACAGCTCTGGTCTGCAGCCAACCGCCGTAGGTGAGGGGAGGATCATAAGGTGTAGGGGACGAAAGATGCCATCTCTTGTCAGCGGCGTCGAGTCGGTTGCCGTGCCTAGGATGAATGTTAGTCGAGCTCTGTCATGAATATGATATTCCAGTTTGTCATGCTGTGCGTAGACGCTGCGCTAGGCTACGCGATGCGATCGCGACGGTGCATCATGACGACAGGGGTCTAGGAATGGTAGCTGAAAACGTACCTGACGACAAAGATATAGGCCGGTGTACGGCCCATGATGAAGGTGTCAACAAGGACGGAATAGTACAAGCCTCAGGAGTACCAAGACAGCAGAGACCTTGGGCAAGTAGAAGATAGTGATAGTTGCTGATGGAGGAGTGAGGTTGGACCGAATAAGAGAGGCCAAGGGGGCAGTCATATACCCCAGCGCACGTCGCACAGTCGCTGTGTGTTATTTTGGAGCTCGTGCAGGGCGCCCACTATAAAGCCGACCAGGCAGTCTGGCTGGGCAGGGCAAACCTGAACCTGAATGGAAGGATTCCACTGAAGTGACCGATTTAAGCCCCGGCGTTTTAGGTGCGTTTAGCCGCCTAGAGTGTGTCTAGCTCAAACCAGACGAAAGAAGATGTTCTAGTCAAATACTGTACACGCGACGGTCCAGAAGGTATACACGACACGGCGAGATGCCTCTAGACCAAAGGCAGCTCAGCGAAGTATGATTCTGGTGTGGGCGGTTCAGCAGCTGACCAGGGGGTCGGTCCCTTGGAGGTACTGTACCTACCTTGCTTCACCTCAGCGAGTCACAGTCGTACGGCAGAGACCTGAGGTGAGGTGAAGAGGCAGGGACCCTTCCTTGAGGTGACGGGCGCAACATACACCGTGTCACCCCGGATAAGATGAGATGAGATGGAGGGAAAAGGAGTAAAGTTATTCAAAGTCGAAAGAGGGTGGTGGAGTTTCGATTCTTTATAGTGGTATAGTGTTTGTTAGAGACTGGGTGAATTGTTTAGAGAAAGCAAAGAGAGGGAAGAGGAGAAGAGGGAAGAAAGTGGAAGAGAAGAGACTACAGGACAGGTGATGATGTCTACAGTACTTTTAGAGACCTACCTAACCTCCAACAATCAAATGTCGAAACGCAACACACACACAAAACCTCTAACCTTACCTTACCTTGCTCCTCTCCTCACCTTTGACCTAGACCAAGAGGGGGGGCCATCCCGTGCCTACGCTCCGTTGCACTGCGTTACGAAGGGTCAGCGGGGTACCGAGTATAATAAACCTCCATAGGTGCTAGTCAAGCTACTAAAGCACCCAAGGTACTAGGTAGACATGCTAAACAGGT
Source organism: Fusarium continuum (assembly GCA_013184455.1). Taxonomy (NCBI): domain Eukaryota; kingdom Fungi; phylum Ascomycota; class Sordariomycetes; order Hypocreales; family Nectriaceae; genus Fusarium; species Fusarium continuum. The sequence goes on from JABCKB010001453.1 coordinate 4,026, forward strand.
ACCTAGGTATCGAGGTAATAAGAGAGCCAGTCAGCCTTGAAAACAAGAATCTACCAGGTACGGTACGGTACTGCGCTCAAAAACGGGTTCATGGGCTAGGTTCGGAAACTCGCTGTCAAAGTGGATTGGTGCCAGGCGGGAAACGGCATCGATCAACAGTGTTGCAGTCTATTGAAATCGCAAGACGATGACCAAGCCAAAGGCTCAAACAGGTATAAGGAATCACAATGCTGTACGGAGTATGGCACCCGTAGGTATAGTACCTAGGTAAGGCGAAGCGAGGTCCAATACTTGCAAGTTTGGGGGTCCTACCCCGAGGAGATTTTGGGGGTTCACAGTCATGATACATCATTGTATCGTGATTATATCTCAACCCCAGGTTTCCTCCCCAGTTTCTGCCCATGACAGGTGATGTTTGAGGCTTTTTACCACGCGCTCTCGCGCATTTCACGCCGATGTTTCGGACTTGTACTGTACATAATCATGGTACCAGGTAACCCACGTCATTGTCGTTTGTCTCTCAACCTCACAGCTTCAGCTAAAGTGCCCCCGTGGCTCTCTATGCGGACTACCATTGCTCAACCTCGGCCAAGACTAATAAGCACAACCGATAAATACTTTACCTAGGCCCTAGGTTCTGGAGCTACATTTCCGTATACAGCCTCAGTACGGGCAGGATCCAGGTGTCACGCATGGCCTAGTCTAGCGGCTGTTAAGAGACACATGCCAAGTGGATCACCTACGCCATTCAAAGCAGGACTCCACCTAGTCGACCTTCAAGCCAGATAATGCATGTGATTGTATCCTTTCCATCTCCGGTCCCGGCCCTTATTTGTCACTTGCATCTCACCAGAAGCCTTCTTTTTTATTTTTTATTTTTCTTTCTTTCTCTTCAGTCCACCTGACGATGCGTGGCTGAGTTTTATGGAGTCGTGATGCACAAGAGGATTTCTTTACCTCACTCGGTATGCAGCAACGGCGTTTGGCCCTTTTCGGCATGCAGTAGTATTAACCCTAGAAAGGGTTTTTATGCTTGGCCGCTGCAGTCGATGCGAACGACTTGAGAGGTCACGTCCATCACGTCGTCATGGTGGGGTTCGCTGCAGGGTCCTCTTTTTCTTCCATTTTTTTTTTTTGTTCGCTGTTCCATACTCCGTATCATGCAGCTATGTGACGCTACCGCACTTACTAATTACAGATTGTTTTCTTTCCCTCTCGTTATCGTATCGAAAAAATCGATTCCCATAAAGAGGAGCAAGAGGGGATTATGGGTCCTTTCCCTTAGCCGTCGTACCCGTGCCAGTTTGAACTTTTTTATTCGGGCTAAGATAGATGATATACCTACCTACTAAGCACCTATGTACAATTCTTACTGATGACTGTGTTAGTGATTAGTGATTAGTGATGCCGTCGCCTCGCATCTTCTTCGTGAACAGCCTCAATTTGTGTTCCCTGCCTACTACAAGGATCTTTGATTTTGGTAACCAAAACTGTAAACTGGCAAGCCTGCCAACCCACAGAGTCTAATATGTAACGATTGACGCGCAACCCTGACAGGTGTCGCGTATCTTAGGGAGCAATGTGTTCTACTAAGAGTCACGCAAGACCAATACAATGTATGCATGCCGCTCTGCACCCTCTTTGTCGCTCATTTGCATCGCGACGATGGTGTCAGGTCAGGTCCCGAATCTTACCGAACCACATATGCCTGATGCTATTGTTAACATCTCCTCAACACAAGATCCGTGAGCCAGCCCTGTCCAACATCAGAGCATATGTCGCTCGTAGTCGAACCATTATAATACTCTCATCAAACAAACATGCCGCCAACAAATACAAGTCCCCAACTGTTTCATAGACCCTGGTCTCAAAATAGGAGAGATCTCATCAGAATCTAAATCAGCTCGCCCCAAGATTTCTTTCTCGAGACGCGAGGCGAAGCGAGAGATGCAAGGTCAGTCACCAGCTCCTCTCACCAAGGTGACTGAATTAGGAAATTGTTAGTGCTTCCAATCAGTACAAGCGCTAGGGGTCGTTCCCTCGGATGCTTGACGCCGAAAACTCCGGGTCCAGATCCGGTAAGACCCCGATCGCAAGGTGAGCAGTACCGGTAATACTAGGTGTTCGACGTTGATCTAAAAAGGGATATTAGCGGGATGGAATTCATAGTTCATCATCGCCGCTGTATTTATTTGTAAGCCTGAGAGAGCATCTCTCAGCCACCTCACTTTGTCAGTCGGTGGCCATCGGATATGCTGTTTATTGCACCCGGCCTGTAAATCTCGCTCATTACTCAACTACGCTCAATCATCGACCAATTCATCGCATCCCCCGCCATGAAGCTTTCAATCCTTCGATTCCACGCCCTCGTGGCAGCGTCTCTGCTCGCAACGACCGCTTTCGCAGAACATACCAGCAACTGGGCCGTTCTCGTCTGCACATCCCGGTTTTGGTTCAATTACCGTCATCTCGCCAATGTCCTCTCCATGTACCGCACCGTCAAGCGTCTCGGTATCCCCGACTCCCAGATCATCCTCATGCTTCCAGACGACATGGCTTGCAACCCCCGCAACGCCTTCCCCGGAACCGTCTACAGCAACTCTGATCGCGCCGTTGATCTTTATGGCGATAACATCGAGGTGGACTATCGTGGCTATGAGGTCACTGTCGAGAACTTTATTCGTCTGTTGACGGATCGCGTGGGCGCCGAGATGCCCCGAAGCAAACGCCTGCTTACCGATGATCGAAGCAATATTCTAGTGTACATGACGGGTCATGGTGGAAATGAGTTTCTCAAGTTTCAGGATGCCGAGGAGATTGGCGCGTTTGATCTCGCCAACGCCTTCGAGGAGATGTGGGAAAAGAAGAGGTGGGTAACAGCCTCCATTGTTGCTACTGATCAAGTGCTAATCTTTCTAGATACCATGAGATTCTCTTCATGATCGACACTTGCCAAGCCAATACTATGTACAGCAGACTGTACTCACCCAATATCATTGCTACCGGTTCATCCAAGCTCGACCAATCCTCCTATTCGCACCACGCCGACAACGATGTCGGAGTCGCCGTTATTGATCGATACACATATTACAATTTGGAATTCCTCGAGAACAACGTCAGGGATCTGAACAGCCAAAAGACAGTCGGTGAACTATTTGACAGCTACGATTACAGCAAGATCCACTCACATGCAGGTGTGCGCTACGACCTCTTCCCCGGTGGTGAAGACAACGCCCGTAGCCGACTCATCACAGACTTTTTTGGCAACATTCAGAACGTCGAGGTTGACCGCAGCGGAAACCTGACTCTCGAAGAGGATCTCCTGGCACTCAGCAAGAAGATCGCCTTGCTGCAGCAGAAAGAGGCAGAGGCTGCCAAGGAGGCTGTTGGAGAGAAGGCATCTGCAAAGGCACCTGCTAGCGCCCCGACTGAGCTGGCCAGAAAGATCCAAAAGGCCAAGGCTCTAACCGATGATAACTGGTGGACCAAGAAGGTTGTTGGTGCAACAGCGCTTGCAGGCTGTGGTCTTCTCTGGGCCCTGGGATCCTTCTTGGAGGGTTGAGATCCAGCAGTAACATGGGGATTGTTATGACTACCTACACATTTACGGCATACCAGAAATAAGGAGAATGGCGTCTTCCAAGGGTTTGATGTATTTACATTTCCATACTAATAATCTAAACTGTATAATCTCAAGGAGCAACCCTTGATGCGGTCTCTTAGAGTGTGTATTGGGTCCACATCGAATCATCAAGGCAAAATGCCGTCAGATTCTGTTTGCCATGTTTAGCTGGAGATGGGCAAGGATCAAAACCCTTATATTCAACAGTACTCAGGCAGCCCCCAGCACAGCGTTTCGTGATTGCGTTTACACTGGTGACTTAACTGCAGGCTATCAAGAAGGAACTAGTTCAACTACTCATTGAAGGCACCAATGCCTTACTTCTGCTCTTCGATGTTGTGAGAACATACTGGATGCCTTAGTCAGCAACTTTTTGGTGTTGAACATTTCACCCAAATCTTTTAATCAAAATCTCAGCTATGCTATGCCACAGCGTAGCAACTGCAAACCAGTCACTCATTTCCAATGAATTTTCTAAAACTTTTGACTTGTTATTACTAGCGGTAGCCTTTCATTTGACGCGATTTCTCCCGACTACCGATATGGACAAATCCAAGGTGAGATCACAACAACAACGTAACGCTAACGACAGTTGTTTTTAAAGAACACTTGAGCTCCGACCGTTTAAATTCAGAATTGGATAAACATCCCGGTCTTTCTACTGAGTTGACACTGAAAAAGAGACTGCCTGCTAATCATGAAACATCCAGACACGACCCCTCAAAACCATCCATCTCAAGTCGCGTCCACTTACAACACATGCCCTAGCATGGTCTTGTGACGCTGAGCTTGCAGTTGCTACAGATGATACCATCTACATATTTCTCCCAGAATATCCCAGAAGTGGTGGGCCTGATGACGCGGCGGAAGATGACGAACTGCAGAGCCAGTATACGCTCTCATACCGAGTCTCAGGTTTGATTCGCCCAGATCCAACAATCAATGCGCAGCTTTGTGCGTTTTCGGGCATCAGAGTAGCAGGGCCGCCGGCTAATGATGAGAATTGGTTCCCTGGCGTGGGGAGCGGGCTTGTCACAGGCTCAGGTGCTCCGATCTGCCAGATTATGAGGCTGGAATGGTCGCCGAATGGACTTGGATGCAACCTTCGACCTATCCTTACGGCCCTCTCCACAAGTGGATGTATCTATGCCATTGGGGAACATATTGACCGACAATCTGCCATGATTGCAGGAATGCGAATCAGGGGTTTCAAGGCGTGGAAGATACTCTGGGGTCTAGGGGCTCAACTTCCGCTGCCAGACGCCAATGAGGAAGAGGGTTATCGAAATATGGATGAGCGTATCCAGTCTTTCTCATGGGCGAAGGAAGTTGACGTGGGCAGGGGTCTTCTAGCATACTGCAACGATGCGGAAGAGGTCGCCATCATGACGGTTCAGCTCTTCTCTCGGCCAAAGGAGAGTGATCCTTCGAGTGAAGAGACCCTCTGGGACATTCGAGAAGTTGGTCGGTTCGACGGTAGAGGACGACATACCAAGGAAGACGTAAGTCACTCTGGGCTTGATTCTGGGAAGTATTTAACCTGGAATAGGCCATGGATATCACAGATCCAGATTACGTCCCTCACGGAAGTGCCTTTTCCTTAAAATGGAGTCCTTGGTTCAAGAGTGAGGGTAAACAGATAGCCATATTGGCATATCTGGCAAAGAATCATGTCGGATTTCGAAAAGTTACTATCCTGGACGATTGGGAAAGGGGTCAGCCTCCGCAGGTCGAAATCGAGCAGGCAGATATGACGACTATCTGTATGTTTCTCTCGACAGATGCAAACATCGAATGGGAGGACCAAGTATGACTCCTCTGATGCCCTGTTTGATCATAGCTAACGTGATTCAAGATCGTGTACGATGGTGATAAACCCACAGCCAGGGGCGTGATCGCCACGCCATTCGACGTAAAGCCATTCCAGGTGCCATTTGTGAATTACACCAATGAAACAACTGGTGATCACTATACCTGGGAGTGCTCAACGACATATTCCAAGGAGGATGAAATGTTCTCTGTGAATCCCGTCTCTGGTCGGCAACCTCTAAATACCCACCAATGGATGCGGCTGACAATATCTTAGGGCTCATTATTCACGACCAGGGCCAAACAGGGACAGGTTCAGTTCCCTATTACTCAATCGTCAGATTGTCAGCGACGTTGCGCAACCAAGATTGGTTTCAAACAAATCTCCCCAGCGCAGAGGCTTCTGTACCCAGATGGGCGGCTAGGATTCGAAGACATACAACATGGCTCGTTGCAAGGGCGGTTGCCCTAGAAGGCTTAGACTCTGACTCAGATGACTCGGAGGACGACTTGATGGAGGAGGATACCTCGCAGCTGCAAGTCCCCGAATCGAGATACCGCATCTGGGGTCTGGCGCATTCGCCCGGTGGTGGCACAACAGCAGTGCTTGTGTCACGGTACAGCACCCAGCATCCGGAGAGACGAGCGCTCTGCAAGCTGATGTTTTCGAGAAGAGATGAAGAACGGGGTGACGAGGGAGGTACAGTCACAACAGTGAGGCCTCTGACAACCGAAGGACAGGTCTGGGAGTGGATGTACGGGAACGGTCCTGAGGTGCTTGGGACTACGGCAACGAGCAAGATATCTCCAGAGCTCCACAATTCGCCTCTGAGAGAGCAGTTCAGCAACATCGCGGCAAGTCAACACTGTGTGTTTTGCGACGCGACGCTGCGTTTGGAAGAGGACGAAGCCAGGTGTGAGAATGGACATCTGTTTGGTAAGTTGCAGTTGTTTGTGTGTCAACATCTGTTGGGTGGTCGAGCTAACGATTATGAATAGCTCGCTGTGCCTCGACAGGATTGGCCATCATGGCTCCAGATATCTCCAGAATCTGCGCCGTGTGCGAGCTGCGGTGTCTGAAAGTATCAGAGCTGACACGCGTTGCAGAGGATCACTTCGGGCCAGGGGCAAGGGTAGAGTCATCGGGCGAGGTCTGTGGCGGGTGCGGAGGGAAGTTTGTCGCCTAACCAAGCAAAAGGACCAGTGATTCATTCAGGATCAAGCCTCTTGCTCAGATATTCCACTTCACTTCAGTTTGTTACATCTCATCTCATCTCCCTTGTTTGCTAGATCAGCGACAAACGAAGTCAACGGCTGGAAGCTGAGCCCCTCTCTGTTTGAGTTAGACACTGCGCGGCAACACAACCAATCAGGTGTAATTTTCCCCGCAAAGTGCCTTGAAGTTAGTGGGTGAATGCTTTGTTTAAGCGCTATTACCCTTGATCCATGCAACCTCCCATTACCTCTCTGCCTACCTGGGTACCTGGGTACCTAGGTACACCTCAGTAGGTACCTTAGTAGGTAAGGTAAGGCACCTTCCATAGCTCCCATCTCCAGTGGCGGGGCCCTGTCAGTACAGCTGCAGGTGTACCGCAGGTGCAGGGAAGCACCTCAATGTCATCCTCTTTTCCCTTTTCTTTCCCGTCTTCAATTTTGTTTCTGAACCGTTTTCCGTCAGCCTGCTCCTTTCTCTCTTAGGTATTTCCCTCCCTTTACTTTTCCATCTCAGCTTCTCGTCGTGCCGCTGCTGATCACTAACATTCAACATCAAGTGGCTGGCATCTGTCGCTTACTTATAACATGTCTGCTCCGCGCCCTGGCGCTGCCTCTAATAAGGCACACATCATCAACTTCGAGGAGTAAGTATGATCCTTAAGCCCATCTATTAAGAGATTTCGATACTGGTATATATTATTATTAAAGTATTCTCGAAAATACTAACACGCGCCACGCAGATCCCTCGCTTCCAAACCCTTCCTCTTCATCGTCGGTCCAGAGCGCAAAGAGTTCCATGTTCACAAAGAACTTATCGGCCAACTATCGCCAGTTCTCAACTCTCTTGTCAATGGAAACATGAAGGAAGCCCACGAAGGCCGTGTTGAATGGCTAGATCTAGACGTCGACACCTTCGTGCGATTTGCCAAGTTTGCATACTCGGGTGACTACACTGAGGCAGGGCCTGAGTGGTCCGAGACAACTAATGCTGCACCTTCTCCCACACCAAGCTCCGTTACGCGCGAACGCCAGCAGCCAATCGATTTAACTACTCGCAGAGAGGAAAATGACGACGATGATATCTCGTCGTCTGGGCAGGACTCCGGAAGTTCAGATGGTCTCAGTGATGAAAGTTCCGAGTCAGATGAACTGCATGCCGCCGATGGTTCTAACGAAACCGATCACGATGACTCTTCCTCTGAAGGCACTCCAGTGGGGATTCGCGACTCGCGTGAACACCGGGAATCAAACTCATCCGAAGCTTCATCCACTCCAGACAACACACTAGCCATCGACGGAATCCAAGCCCACCAGTATCGACATCTCGGACAAGTTAATAACGGCCGAAGCTACTGCAGTTTTGTTTACTTCAAGTGGACGCTGCCATTGTCCATCTATCAATATATGAACGAATGGGAGTCACACATCCAAGACCTGATCCAACGGCATATCGCAAAGAAGTCTCTGGAGCATGGCGTATCCAAGCGCAAGCGTACAGACAACGGTTCCGTATCGGTCTTTCGCGCCCCCACGGACAAAAAGTACGACGCCATGAAAGAGTTTTGTCGATGCCCTTGCAGCTCGCCCCTTGTTTCAGACTCGCTTCCATCCGTGCTTAAATGGGAGGACAATTCCAACGGCGAGAAGTCATATTTACCTGTCTTTCTCAGCCACGCACGCCTTTACATTCTCGCAGACAAGTACGCCGTCGAAGATCTCCGCCGTCTCTCCCTATGCCGTCTTCACCGATTACTGAAGGACTTTATCCTCTTTGAACAGCGTATTCCCGACATTGTCGTCCTTGCGCGGGAGATATTCGCAAATACAATGGAGAAAGACGATGCGCGCAAGGTTATTGTTCAATACTTTGCATGTTTCATCGAGCACATCCAGGACTCCCCGGAACTTGCAGAGTTGTTGCGTAAAGGAGGTGACTTTCCTGCTGCGTTGATCGAGAGGATGGCTATGCGGATATAGTCGGAGAGGCAGAGAGGGGCAACTTGCCGCAAACAAGAATAATGAAAGCGAGGTGTTCGGACCAGGAGTATTGGGGTGTTTGGCATTTAAAAAGGCACTTAATAATGGCCATTTCTGGCGGTCAGTTTTGCTTCTTGAGATGTTGCGATACTTTCTCTTCTCTTTCAAGATAGGTTTTAGGGCGGCTACGCCAGGATCGCAAGGTATTCAATCTTGGTTTGACTAAACATGTGATGAAGTTGAGCTGATAGACTTTCGGATCAGAAACTCGACAGCTGCTGGGATTTCGTTACATCTCATCGTACCTGGAGTAAAATCAGAGTCATAATTCACATTTACACGCTTTTACGTCAGGCATCCCAATAAACTACACAAACAACATTAGAGTCGCCGTTCGAAACACATCACATTGAAAGGAATGGCAGGAAAATCGGAAATTGGGTCATCGAGGAATAGTTTCGTTTCCTATCTTTCGTCTCAAGTCTTTAAATCCTAGCTGCTGGCGGCAACGTGCCACGAGCAAGCTCTCCTTCTCATCTCCATCCAACGACCTGGAACCAGCCGCACGAGGAAGAAATGATATTCGAAAACAAACGCAAACGTAGATACACATTAGCGACTAGCACAACTCCACCCAGAAGAGGAGAAGATTATCACGCGGCAAGACGTCGTAACATCCGTATATGCATGCCCCTTCTAATCTAAATGGCTGAAGAGATCACTCGCGAGGTCGCCCAACACGAATGAAAGGTGGCGTGCCATGATACAACGGCGGGTAAACGACCGCCCGAGATGCATGAAATTTATGTGAACGTGGAACAGAAAGGGGGCTCAAAAATGGCCACGTAAGGGAGAAAAAAGCTTGGTTAAATGAGTGTCAAGAAGTGTTAAGGTTATGTGAAATCATCCACCGAAGAGCAATGAATCGTGAGCAGACCCATAATGCTCGGGGTCTCTCCATGGTATCGCAGAACGCCGGTCCTTTTAATAGTATTTCATCCAGGGCCATCAACGGCTTCTGGTTGCTCAATACGCCTGGCCAGGTACGGGCTTCCTGCTGAAAGAGCCCGAACTTGTTGGTCCTGGGCGGGGATCTTGAGAAGGATTCATCGGGCTGGGTCCAGGAGGGTTATTCCTTCGGTTCATTCCATTGGGGCTTTGTGAACGGCCTCCAACGGGCCCAGGAGATTGAGGACGGGGTCCAGGGCTCATGGGTCGACCACCAGGCGGTCCATTACGAGGGCCAGGAGACTGCGATCGGGGTCCAGGGCTCATAGGACGTCCTTGAGGACGGCCGGGAGGTCCCATTGGAGGTCCCATAGGGGATTGAGGACGATTTCCGTTGGGAGTCATGGGGCCAGCAGGCGAGGCAGGACGACCCTGACCAAAGTTTCCTTGAGGGGTCATAGGTCGTTGTCCTTGGGGATGGATAGGTCCAGGTCCTCGAGGAGGTCCGCCAGTCTTGATAGGGGGTCCGGGTCGAGGGCCACCTTGGGCGGGACGGGGCTTGACGGGGCGAGTGGATAGGCAGGTTCGGGGTACAACACCTTGTCGAGAACGGTCAAGTCGAATGCAGAGCGCCTAACTCATGGTTAGAATGAACCAAGATCAGAAATACATATTAAACAAGACTTACCCAGCCATCATCGTACTCGTGGAGGAGTCGAACAAGGTCGCCGGCTCTGAGCTCCAATTCATCATCCATAGTAGGCTTGAAGTCAAGTTGCACACGGTGAACGGCGGAGTTAACAGGCCCTCCAGCAGCTGCAATGGCAGCCGCGCCACCTGAGGGGCTTTCGGGAGCGCCAATAGCGGCTGACGAGCTACTGAATTCAGTACCGGCGGGGCTAGCAGGAACAGTTGCCATGGGAGGGTTAGGGAGTGTCAAATCAAGCTCTTTGGGGCCATCCTTGCGCATCGACGCCTTACGAGCGAGCATAGCGGCTCCATCCCCAACGGCAGCCGCTCCAGCAGCGACGGCAGGTCCATTGGCAGTGAGAGGATCGTTAGGAGAAGATGGAGACTGTGGTGAGACGGGAGCAGTGGCTGGGGCAGCAACGGCAATGGTGGACCTTTCAGACATAGGACTGGGGGAAGTATTGCGAGCGGAAGCGGTCTCCTCATGAATGGGCGAAGGAACACGCTCAGCCTGTGTACCAAAGGGGTTGGCAGGGTCGATGCTTTGAGCTGTAGCAGGGCGCTCCCAGGCACTACCTCCGGGAGTTCGAGGAGACAGAGGACCATTGGCAGTTGAGGTGGAAGCGGCAGCGGGAACAGCGAGAGTCATAGCAGCACCCTTGCTTGTACGCTTCTCCTTGTCAAGACCATTCCAGTTGGGGAGGAACTGAGTAACAGGCCTAAGACTGACGCGAGGAGCCTTTGCATCGGTTCGAGCCGAGGCTGTCTCGACAGCTTCAGGGGTCATGGAACGGCGCACAGCAGCCGCGCTAACCATAGGCGCACCGCCGCTGCCAACCATCGGACCGTGATGCTTCTCATCGTCATTCTCAAGCTTTTCCATCTCAGCCTGCTTCCGGCGTTTACTGAAGATAAAGTAGACTAGTAGTCCCATAGCGAGCAGTCCACCTAAAACACCAAAGGCGATCCCTGCCTTGGTTCCTGCGCTGCTGCCGCCACTAGATTCCGCAACAGAGCTAGAGCTAGGGAGGCTCGAGGCGCCCGACATGTCGGCGACTTCGTTGATAGTTGTCGAAACAGAGGCTGTACCAGTGGCCTTGGCTAGGATAGATTCGACTGACTGGCTTTCGATGGGGTCACTGATAGCAGAGGGAACCGAGGTGGGATCATCGCTGCTGATGATTTGGGCGCGAGTTCTCGTAGGTTTGGCCGTTGAGCGCTCCTTGGTGTCCTCAGCTGTGGTGGTTGCACCGTCGTCATCGTCGGTTTGGCTGCGAGACTTTGCTGCCTCAGCGGCCTTCTTCTTGGCAGCCTCTTCCTCCTGCTCCTCTTTTTCTTCCTCCTCCTTTTCGTGCTTGGCCTTTTCTTCCGCGGCCTTCTTCTTGGCGGCCTCTTCCTCCTTTTCAGCCTCTTCTTTAGCCTTTTCCCTGGCCGCTTCCGCCTTCTCCTTGGCTTCTTCGGCTTCCTTCTTCTTCTCTGCTTCTTCCTCTTTCTTCTTCTCTTCGGCCTCCTTCTTCTCTTCCTTCTTTTTGTCGTCTTCTTCCTCTTCCTCGTCGTTCTTTGATGAGCCCGTTGGTTTGGGCTCGTGGCCTACTGTCTTGTAGCCACCAATTTTTCCTTCAAAGGTCGCTTCTACGGTCTTGAAGACGGTCCTTACTTGTTCTAATGAATGTTAGACAGTCCAAAGGTTTGGGAGAAAACATGTGCATGGATGTCTGAGATGGGCTTTGCATGATATGAAAGTAGTGGTGAGAACTCACGTGGTTCCCTCTTCTCGACATGGGGCTTTGTGGCGTCGGAGGATGCGTCGATCTCATGAGCGATGTTACCAAACCCGAATAACCCATCGGCCCTGTGATGCACGTGCAGGTGCCGGAGATGCATGTTTGCTAGAGTTTCGAGACGTAATGCTATATAGGAACAATTTCAAACGGAGGAATCGGAAAGATCAGTAAGCGAACGGTTGTCGCCCTGATGGTATAAATCGTCTTCGATGTTAAAAGCCGCGGGGCTGGTTGCTGAGTCGACTGGAATGAAGGGCGTTACAATCGAGGGCGGGGACAAAGAATGTATTTCTTAATGGTACCGAGACCAATTTATCTTTGTTCGGGCGGCGGCGGCGATGTCTCAGACGAGAGCGGATGAGGAGTGCGTCGGTAGCGAAGATGATGATGTAAAGGCTCAAGTTTCCACTGCTAGTTACGGCGATAAAACACAGATGTTGCTGGACCAGCTGCCAAACGAGTGTAATGTGTGGAAAGAAAGCGATAAATATTATGATTATCGCTCTGGTGACAAACAGCACACGGCAGCAGTTTTGCAAAAACGCGCCAAGGCAGGGGGAGGAAACGAATGGACGAACCGAACTAGACACGGGCTACAGCAAAAAGTAGCGAAGCGACCGTGAAAAGAAACAGTTCTGAAAATGAACAACTTCGAGGGGTTGAAAGAGCGTGAAAAGGAATGGTGGAGAGAAGAAAAGGCGGAAGAGGGTGAGGGTGAGAGGATGGGAGAAGGGGTAGGATCAGGAGCGGAGTGCAACGTTCAGTCACCTCAGTGGAGGCTAGAGGTACAGTACTAGAGTACCTCCCAAGGTTGCCGGGCAAGGTCCCCGGACTTTCCATTCAGTTACGGATACAGGACTTGCTAACGTTTGATAGGGCGAAGCGGCCCCGAGCTAACAGTTATCCCAGTGGCAGCAGAGCTGAACCGAGCAGTGGCAGGGCATCGGCCAAGTACTGTACCTCGTGGTACTCCGTATTCTTTGTGCGGTCTTAGACGTCGAGACAGGCATCGGGCTTTCCTGGGTGTTTCATCTTAGACCAGCTTGACAGCACACGGTAGTACAGGGCCACATACAGCCAGTGACTGGAGATACAAAGTGTTGAGGTGCCCCTGCATAGAGACGCTTTTCTGTCCACTGCAGTGCATCGTACTGAGATTAGGCATCATGCCGTATTCCAAATTTAAACTGCCACTTGTGCAACGTGCAACCATCTCATAGTCATGCCACTCGTATTATGCATCTGCGAGGTGGGCGATGGTAGACATTACATTCAGCTCCACCGAGAAATGAGTAAGGGCTTTGATTGCCACTCAGTGTACAGATAGACAGAGTATCCATCGGAGAGTTAGATGATGATCAGCAGAGGAACCCCAGGCCCAAGAAATCGAGTGATTTAGCAGGCGAGTGATAAGAGAGTCGGGAGGAAGAAAGGAAGAAGAAGAAGAAAAAAAAGCGCTCCTAGCCTCGATCATTGCAGCGCAGCTTGTGATGAGGTTCCCAGTAGCCAGGGGCAGGAGCGCTAACCGGGGATTAGAGTCAGGGGTGGCTTGGACCACTGACGCCAGATGCCAGGGACGAGACGGCTACAATTGGTTGACAGTGCCCCGCCAAATCTGCTTAGCCAGGAACCGCTGAGGCGCCGGCCAATCCATGATGGCTGGCTGGTGCCCCTAGCTGCGTGGCTTTTGAAGGCTCCAACGTCTCCCAAAATGAACCCTGCTTAGCGTGCCTGGATAGCCCCGATTTCATTAAATTATCCCACACTCTCTTCGCTCTCCTTTTCCATGCTGCCATGGACTCATTATCGAATGTCGACTGCTTCGCTCAGACAATGTGGATCAATGGCTTCAGTGACCGTTTTCGTTTCTGTCGTCAACTTTCGCTATTCAAACCTCCTAAACCATTACTGGCAAAGAATCCACTGCAAGGAGTTGAGTATACCTACCTATAGTACTTATGCGGAGGGACGGGACTGTGTCACTTGGCGGCTCAACAAACCACCAACTTCACACTGTTTCGATACTGCGATTTTAGCTACAAGACCAATGCTGGCTTGTGCTTGATCCGGATCATCAAATGGCCTGAGTTTCTTGCGAAAAATATCAACCCCAGCTCAGAAGCTTTTTCGTCTTATTGCTCCTGAGAATTGCCCATTTCCAAGAGATTGGAAGAAACAAACTGCTTCCTCCTGTGCGCCACTTTGACCGCTACAAGGTAGAATAGCTGGTGCATTGACTCTATGAGTTGAAGAGTTGAAACAACAGCTGGAGTCGAGTCTGTGCATATGCCCCGTCGATCCTCTCTCTCCTCTTAAACGTGCCCACCTGCTTGCCCATGCCACGCCACGCCGAGATGAGTATTTCGTGCATGCATGCAGCTGACAAGCATCAATAGATTCTTGTAATGGTTAGCGAAAGTCGACATGTCCTTTGCACAAAGACATGGCACAAACGTACGGAATACCGATATTCTACATAAAATGGGTCGTGGTCCACCGTCCTTGGTACTTGGTCACCTTCTTCAAAGCTAAACCTCCAATACAAGGATATTTATCAATTAATTGTCAAGTTACATCTGAGCAACGTCACTGTTTCATACTCAGCCTCGGTCCCTTTTTGTTGGTTGATAAATAACAATCCTAATTTCAATCCCATCAATTGCTATGAGTGTCGCCCGTCGTTTATTCATTCGTGGCCCTGTTCCCCAGCTTCAGCTCTCAGCGCCGGTGTTTCGGCATAAGACCAGGCAAGGCTTTCTCAGAACGCCTACACTAGGAATCCTTGGTCTTATCCCATTAGCACTGACTGTTGACAGACTCACAGGTCAAAGGTCGTGCATCTCAATGTCAAGGGATTCATCTCGGTTCCGTTTCGAGATCCTCGGTGTATTCATCGCCCGCTAACAATAGTGCCGGCTACCTCTGGGGAATTCCGGACATAGACATAGAGAGCTGTACTGTTTCCGTTGTTACTACCACATGTCTGGGCTATGAGAATGGCTGGTCAAAAAGTAGTTGATTCCAGGGATTGTGACCACCAAGATCTTAGACACGGCATTCCTGAGTTGTCTTCCACCTGTCTCGCGCCAGACTCAGAGATCTAGCTCTGTCTCTCAATGGCAGTTTTGACATCGGAAGGGTTCCCTTAGTCGGCCATTAAGAATGCATTCCAGATGGGTTCATGATGCTGCTCGCCATGATGTCAACTGGCCCGCGAATAGTACTACTTATTTTCGGGCTCCCGAGTGACTCTAAGTGGCTGGTTTCAGACTATGCCAAGAGCCCCGCTGCTTACACTTACTTTGACACTTCGGTAATAACCATTCTTATCAAAGTTGAAAGTAGAGTTAGGGCTGGACTGGAATACGTGTCGAAATATCGGGTCGGCCCATTCAACAGTATCCAACTAACTTCACCGTTGAGCATCCTTCGCAGGCGCATCGGTCCGGTTTCTAGACATACAGTGAGACGCAGGAACAACAGCCACGAAATCAGCCAAGATCAAGCTTGCAAGTCGGATATCATCATATGTCTATATGTAGTAAATGGCAAATAACGCTTATGCCTGAATACAAACTGCTAGCTGTTCAACAGGGGTCATTTCGCAGTAATCAACACAAGACCAGGCAAACGCTCGCTATGCCGAGTCAGAGCTCCGGGTATAATGCATCACTTTCCACAAACCAAGCCGCTTCTTTACATGGAATCCTCCATTTGTCGACTTCTCGCCTTGTTCCAGTTATCCTTGTCCAGCTTGCCACCTTGAGCCTCAAGACCCATTCCCCTCTCCACCCACTCCTTGCTCTCCATGTGTCGCAGTCGACTGAGCGCTCGGGCAAACGCAAATGCTTCCTCTGAACCAGCAAAAAGGTTCGAATCCTTGAGCTTCTCAACGTTGTGCACCAGATCGTGGCCGGCGGCTGCCTCGGCGTGCTCGTGCTTCACGCCCTGGTCCATGAGACTTTCGGCGATCTCGTCGCGGGACACAAAGAGCTCTGCAAGAGGCTTTTCTGTAGTCAGGACGAGCTTGGCGTTGCCCTCGTATACAACGTCGATGAACGTAATGAAACGACGCGCAAGATCGCGTTGCTGATGGGTCATTCCGGGAATGTCAGTCACGATAAATGCCTCGTAGGCGCGAACTAGTTCAATAAAGTCGGCGGCAGACTTTGGTTGTCGGATCAACTCGTCGAAAGTAAACCATGCTGCTCTTCCGCTGACCCTGGGGACATAGATTTCACGACCCCAGACCTTTTGCGTCTCTGGTCGAGGCTCAGGCTGCTCAGGATCACCGAGGAAACGGAACCATTTCTCTGCGTGCGCCTGGGCATGGCTGTCTAGTCTTGTGTGGTACACATCAGAAGGTGGTCGGGGGATTTTTCGGTAATCCGTTGGAGAGTTGAGATTGATAACATGTAGGCGGTTCTTGAGGAGTTCTATGGCAGGGATGAATGACTCTCGCTGGACACCGTTTTTGTACAGCTCGTCAGGATGTCTGTTGGAGGTTGTTACCAGCACGACTCCGTTAGCCATGAGAGACTCGAGTAGTCTGAAGTATGTTAGCATCGGACGAAATCACTGTGAAAGAGAGTGCCTGCCTTCGTAGGATCATGGCGTCTGCCACATCTGTACATTGAAATTCGTCGAAACAGAGCACGTTTCCTTGTTGCGCAATGTCGGCCGCGATGTATGGCACAGCGTCGATGTCTGTACCGTGCTCTAGCTTGAACCTGTGCAATCTCTTGTGCACATCTTGCATGAAGTTGTTGAAGTGAATGCGGCTTTTCGACTTGACAGATGAAGGCAGGGTCTCGTATAGCAGGTCCATCAACATGGTCTTACCGCAGCCAACATCGCCGTATAGATACAGGCCTCTCGGGAGGTTGCTAGGGATCTTCCCGATGGAAAACTTGCCACCGCCTGCGCCGAAAAGCGACGAGAATATGGATTTCTTGCTGGGCTTGAGGGATTCGATACTAGGATGCTCGACAGGCGGGGCTTCATAATTTTTTAACTCATTGTAAAGATTTTGGAAATTCTGAATAATTCCTTGCCTTCTGTCAGTATTTATTCACCTGTTGAATTCAAATTTTCAACCATCCTTACCTCTTTGATGCTCATCGTTTCGCAACCTCCCCACTTCCACCCTTCGGTCATATTCTGGAATTGGACCTCCGTCGTGGACAGGCTCAGCGTCAACTACTGTCGCCATTGATCGAGAACGGTTGGGACATGATGTCGATAAATTGGCGCCTTGGATCGCAAGCTCCGGTCGTATTTGGCGGTAATATGAGCCAGCTCTCAAGGCCTGTGGCGCCGCGCTCGTCCGGAGTGCTCTCGCATATCTGCCGCTGTCTGCCAAAGGCCTAAAAGCCCGAAGATGGCGAACAGCGACACTGCACCTCAGGGCGCCGTGCATTTTGATCGCTTATCTATCGCGGTAATTGAGTCAAATTCGCTTGCGATCGATCGCGAGTATGTTTTCTAGGAAACTGGTTGAAATATGAGAGAGTAAATCATGTGAGAACTCTCGAATCCGTTATTCAAGTGACGGATGATGTGGGCCGGGTTTAGAATTGGCCCCCGGTCGTAGACCCGAAGCCTGCCGTAGATTAAGCGACCTAGTGTAGACTTACCGAGGTCCACTAACGGGCGCCGTTGCTTATCAATCTGGGGATGATTAAATCTGCCTACCCTAGACGAATGCTCTAGAATTGAATCGCAAGTCTCATCGGTCAATTGTTCTTGAGTTCACATGATAGATAACCAAAGCTATTCGGAAAATGCTCTCATGCTCTAACTTTCAAGCTTTCTATTGTCCTAGCAGATGCTCTATTTGCGTTCCTACCAGGGATTGGCAGCCGCTTCGAATGGTTTGCCGTCCAGGTTTCTTCGTGAAGATGCCGATACAACTCTAAAAGCAATGAATTTATCGTTGTTCGACCATCTATTCCAGCAAACAGGTAAACTCTGGGCCTGTAGGATGCAAGAAGCTTCCTAAGTTATAACCCCCTGTACCGTGTCCTACTACAGTGGTGTGATGGTCACGAGCTATCTCACAGCGTATGCAACCAGAAGCGGATCTGTAGCCGCAGCGATATCAGGAACTTGAGATGTCGACCGAAAGGAATCAAATTACAAGAAGAATGAACAGAAACTAGGGGTCCTCTCAAGTACCATATCACCGGTCCCTACGAGAGTAAACGAACAATACAAGGTTAATACAATATATAGATATTTACAGGAACAAGGGTATTATAATTAATGTTCCGATCCAACAACTTTTCGCTGCTCGAAGTTTAGCTTACACAAACAATATCATGAAGATCATGTCGCATTTTTTTCATTCCCAAAAACCCATCAATTAGGCCATGACAAAGGCAAGACCGACAACAGCAATGATACCAGCGAAAGGAGCACCGAGGACCCCAGCAGCGTTGCCGTCGTCCTTGCTACTATCCGAGGAGTTGCTGTCATCTGAATCAGCATCATCGGCGTCCACCAGCTCACCACCAAAGACCTTCCTGCCAGGGTTGACACCCGAGCTGAGTTCAGACGCGCGCTCCTTGTAGTCGGCGAGAGTCTTGTTGGAGTCGGGGTTTATGATGCCGACCATGCCCGAGGCGCACTCCTTGTCTTGAGAGGAGTAGAAAGGAGTGGGATCAGTGTCGTTGACGATGACCTGAAAGACCTTGTCCTAGGGAAGTTATCAGGAGTTGTGCACATATGTGGTCAAGGAGTCGCAACTTACAGCAGAGTTATCGTCAGTGGGAACGAAACCAGAGAAGAAACCCGTGCCGATGTCCAGAGGGGAGCAAGGGTAGCGGTAGTCGCCAGCAACGACGCTGTGGTTCTTGGGCTCAAAGTGGAATTCGAGGACGTCGCCCTTCTCAGCCTCGACCTCTTCGGGATCGAACTTGTCGTCACTGGTGGCTGTGATCTTGATAGTCTTGGCACCAGCTAGGCAAGCTAAAGCGGCCAAGGCAAACACAGTCTTGAGAGAGGGCATTTTGGCTGGTAAAAGTTGTGCTTCAATACGAAATTCGTGTTGGCGTCGTGAGTATTTGGGCGAAGATCAAACGATAAGTAAGTTGCAGGCAGATGGGTTGGAAATAATGGAATGATACAAGCACACATAAAAAAAAAGTTCAACGTCAAACCAAGGCTCGCCTCCAGCAGCCTTATACATCAAGGCAATTATCCTGTGTCACTTCTTACATGGGCCAGCTGATACGTACACTGACCTCACTACATGCTTACCTAACAGAGACGCCAATGTAAGTTCTGACCAAGGAGAGGTGCAGGGACTTTCTATGAAGAATTCACTGGCTGGGCTGGTACGCTGAACGAGGTCCGTCGAGGCCCATGTTTACCTGTGCAACCCCAGCAACCAGAAATGCAGGGATTAGCAGCTAACCTTGAGTGAGAGGTGAAGGCTTCAACTCATCCGTGATCTGGAGAAATCATGGAGTAACTTGCTTTTTCGTTCAAAAAGATGGATCATATTCTCGGTGTATGTTTCGTGATGAGACATAATACAATTCTCAAGAATAACGATGAACAATGTCATGTCTTAGGAGGTGACTGAGAATAGGTGTAATTATCAGAGACCAACGTTGTGGAGAGCGGCCGAGACTCGGATTAGAATGAGATGAACGATAGAGGCGAAGGAGACGGCGTGTCTATCCCTGCCGCCGATCTAGATTGTGTTATGGCTGGAACAACCGTTGCACAATGATACCGTTCATATCCATAAGTACATACCACACCTTTTACATAGCACACTGACATACATCAAGACAACTGTAGGGCAGACAAGTAGGCTTGGATTATGTTTACGACTGTTTTTCAACATCTGTTCGTGAAACGCCGGCCTGCGTAGTATTGAATGTAAGCACATGCAACTGAGTAAAACAGGAAATTACTCCATGGTGTTAGTCCAACCATGGCATAAAATTTGTCTTGCTAAAGCAACGTTATAATGCACTGTATACATTCCTTCCGTCTCGCTCACCGGAAGCCCGATGCTTGAAAACCGGAAAGATCCACTTTTACTCCCGGCTTCCGGATGTCTGACGGGCCGACAAGAATATTGACCTTCCCGGCTGTTGTGAACTACGTTGAGGAGCTATGACAAAACGAGGCCACCAACTCCGAAAGTATTGGTCGGGGCGCTCGGCCGAAGCATGACTAGTCTAAGTGTGAGGAATTGGTCATGAACTAGAAATACGATGGATCCGTCACGCCAACCTCAGCCCCGGCCCGGGAACGGTATCGGGGTTGAGCCGCACCTTAACTTCGCCTCAATGTATCGATGAAAAATGGTTTAATCGATTTCATGAACTCTGAAAAGCAGACAAACTCTAAAAAACGAGCATGTTGTGATATATGCTTTGTTATCTGGCATTATGGCATGTTCCGCAACAGCAGGAGTATTTACATGCTGCCAACATACTCCCGGCGTTGACTAAATAGCTCGTTCGGCGAATTGCCTAGGCCCTGCAAGTATTTCAAAATTGGGAAAGATCGAGTTGAACTCTCCCCGAGGCATGCCACTCCAATTTCCCCAGTATCTCCACACACCTTCCCCCGCGGCTTCAGGTAGAGGTACAATGGCAAACCAAGAGAGGTAGGGAGGAAAAGGATCGTTTCATAGTATAGTAGGCTATTCTGGTTATAGTCATGTCAAGAGGTAGCAATATTATGATCTGCGGACTGGCAAGATTGGTAAGTGGATTAAATCCTGACGCCAGGCTGGAGCAAAAGCCCGTTCCGTGGCATCCGAACAAGATGAGGCATAAGTTTCTGTATCTGAAAGGACTCACCGACCAAAAGACAGAGGAGCAAGACATATACTAGCGGTTATCGACTATCATCCCCTGTTTGCAGGGTTATGCTGGTTTAGCAGTCTGTACCCATGCAGGAGATCGAAACCAGATTTGATACCGAGGAAAAAAGAACCATGGGGATGATGTTCTGTGAACAACAAGCTTGCATATAGAACAATAACAATTGTAATCTTGGACACAGAACATGGAAGGGATGTTGTTTGTTCTTAGTAAATGACTGAACAGTGACAGCTACTTCTTTTAACACTTCTTGACCTGTTGTCCAGAGACTGCTTTTACATCCTGAATCATCCGTTATTAGCCAGTTTCCCACTCTTTTACCAGGAACAACGAGGACGACGAAGAAAAAATTACAACTCGATCAACTAACCAATCACCCGCAATAGCCAGTATCTAATGTCAGATCACCAAATGAAACCTCGAAAGAGGTATCTCAGAACTCAAGCCAGCGAAAAGTCTCCGACTCCCCAACACCAGCAAGAAAATGCAACGTCGACTCATGGAACATGGTGGCTCAGAACCAAGATCCTGCCGCGGTTCTCTTCGTGGTTTCAGCCGCATCGACGCTACGATCCGAGAGAATCCTTCTTCCCCTTCCCCAAGGTTACATTCCTTATTGATGAACCAGCCAAATTTGAGTGCCAGATATGTCGCCAGGTGAGCTGTCAGATCAGGTCGGATGTAGAACCGCTTGACGAGACCACACTTAGTATACTAGCATGTGGGCACGCTGCTTGCCTGCAATGCCTCGAAAAGTGGTTCAGAACCCAGGACACTTGTCCCTTTTGCCGAGTCCATCTCATCTATCCAGGATGTAGGCACACAATTCCATTGAGGCCCCTGACAAGAGAAGGGCTTCATCTGCTACCGGGAACGTTGCCGGATCAGGGCCGGATCCCAGATCTTTGCGCACAGTGCCTCAAAGCAAGATTGTTGACCGAAGCAGAAGAGAAATATCGACAGGCCACGCAAGACTTCCGAGAGGCAAGACTACGCTTCTATCGCACTCAAGCGCCCGCTGATGAGGTAATCATGTTGACCAAGAGGGAAGAGTTTGAGACGGTGCTTCGGGACGAGGTCTACTGCAAGCAGCTAAGCACGTGGTTGACAAGCTGGTAAAGCTTGTATGGTATGGTGCATAGACTCATGACTCGATCCACGGTAAATAGGGATAAGATAGCCTGCGGGACGTAACCATTATCCGCAGAAAGAGCCAAAGTATTTGGTACTTAGGCAGTTGTTACGAATGTTAGCCTGTCGTTGATGCTTGAGTCAAGAAAAACAAAGATATACAGGGATGGAGACGGCTGAAAGAATTGTGAATGGGTAGCACAAGCTGCCACATGGTGGTGACTTTCACGTATCATCGGTGAAGCTGTCAACGCACAACCACGTTTTTTGACCCCCCCTTTGACCACCTGAATCGCGAATCTGACGTGGGTTGCTACGTATGCGCATGCGTTGGGCATTACCGTAGCCTCTGAAAAAAAAATTCCCGAGGATGCTTGACGACGGGCCGACAACTCAGCTTGTTTGGGATCTGGTGGTCGATCTATGTATAGTGCATGAGCCTCTTCTCTGGCCCTGAGTCGGGGCCGGTGCCCACATCTATACCCGCTGGTTTCGGCCAACTGACTCGATGTGTTCTGATTGGGAGCGGGTTTTGTTTGGATGTAGATGAGACGCTTTGTGAATAACTCTCATTGGCTTCGCTGCCTCTGTCATCCGAGAGGCGCATGCCGGGTGTATGACGGAATATGGAAACCAGTCAAAACAGAAGAGCCGCAGGGAGGGTTAAAGGAAGCGAGGGAGGGAGGGGATAACTAAGGGGACGCCGATAATGGGTGAATGAATGCCCGGCGGGAGAGGGGCGCAGGAGGGACCCACTTTCGACGGCAGCTCCGTGACCGGGGCGGGC